>PVIU01024097.1:0-26078 GCA_004026605.1 Ondatra zibethicus
TCCACAGGGAGCTGAGAAGAAAGATCAAGACAGAATAGACCCAAGAGGCTCAGGAAAAGCTGCTGGGCAGCCCAGAGGGCCCACCACGGGGTGGGAGAAGAACAGAACACCAACCCAGAAGGCAGAGGGGAGAAGGGGGCCCAAGTAGAAGAGGGGGGTGAGAGGGAAAGGGAGACAGGGAGAGAGGCAGCTGACAGGTCGCCAGAGTGGTTGACAGCAGGCTGGCATGGGGGAAGCAGTTGTAGAGCCAAGGAAGGCCGTGCCCCTCCCATGCCACCAGTCTTAAGCCAGCTCCAGGCTTGGAGCAGTCCGCAGGAGTTTGACAGCCCATCAAAGCGCCACAGAAGATGGGGTTGGGGAACAGCACCTACTCCTATTAGAGAGTCCCCTCTCCCTAATCAGAGGGTCCAACTGCCCGGGTAGGAAGGAGTTAAGGCCTCCCCCAGCCCCCACACCAGTTTTTCTTTCTTTCTTTTCTTTTTTAAAATTAATTTCCCCAGGCAGGAGGAAGAGGATTAGGGGCACAAATCCTATTTCTGTTCCCTCCCGACAAGCCCAGCTCCCGGTCCAGTGAGGTCTCCCTAGGGATAGAGGAAGAAAGGCCCTTGTGGCTTAGATTCGTCTAGCCCCACTGTGGGGGGGGTCTCACCTTGAGTACGGTCGTCTCTGGCCCTGTTTCCCCTTTCACCCTAGGAGTCCCGACCCTCACCTCCAGCATCCGTCATTTTCAGCGTCCAGCGCCCCGGGAACCCCTCAGGCCCATGGTGCTCGAGGCGAGTGCCGGGTGTGAGAGGGGTGGAAGACTTTCACCCCGGCCGAGGGGGGCTTCGGGCTGGCTCGAGTCGCTCCATCCCAGAGTGTTGTGGGGGAATCGGAGGGGAGGGTCCAGCCGGAAAGAATGGAGAGGCGAGGTGTGTAAGGATGCAGGGAGAAGGTCTGCGGGAAGCAGGAGACGCGGGCGGGGCTGGACCGGGAAACCTGACGGGAGGATGTTCCGTGTGTGCGTGCGTGTACGTGTGTGTGTGTGTGTGTGTGTGTGTGTGTGTGTGAGAGAGAGAGAGAGAGAGAGAGAGAGCGCCTGAGAGCCAGAGCCACCTCCCGCCCCGCCCCCGCCAAGCCCCGCGGATCTTGGACCCTCGCGCCACAGGCTGATTTGTGCAGCGTCGCGATGGCTAGGTCCGTGGGGGTCGCCTGGAATAATGCAACGCGGGGGGCGCTTGTGGGGATGCCGGTCACCCCGGAGACAAAGAGCGGGAGGGAGGGAGGAGGCGGGCGGGCGGGGCGGAGACCGCAAGGACCGAGGGGGAGGAGGCAATGGGTGCCCGCTGCGGGGGCCCGGGAACCCAATTGCGCGGCTACTTCTCGGACTGCCGGAGTAGTGGTGCTAGGGAGTCTGCGCGCTAGGAGCTGGCGAGCGGCAGGGAAGCGACCAGGGGGGCGATCCCGTTTGGGGACGCACGGGGCTTTCCGCCCCTTCTGCAGGGTCTGTGAGGGCTCCGAATTCTCTGGTTCTTTTATTCAACAAGCATCCGCTGAGCAACCAGCCTGGCGCTGAAGCTGGAGCGTACCTGTGCTGTCAGGGTTCGGCCAAGTGGGACTTCCCAAGACTGAGAGCTGTGGGTCCCGGAACGAAAAAGACACTTCAAGTTCTGGAGGGGGCGTGCACCCGAGGCACTGGAGTAGGGCACAGGGAGGATTCTTAGAGGTGTGTGGCTACTGCAGGCCAGGCTACAGGAGACTTACTCATGGGCATTGCCGGGTGGATGGACCAACTGGGAAAATGAGCTGAGGCTGGAGGGTTGATTCATCCTGCTACCCCGCACGCCTCCCCCCCCCCCAAAAAAAGGTTAACCGAGGAGGGAGGAGCTTCAACATGCATTTCAGGAAAATTCGTTGGGCACCCCAGTGGAGAACGGACTGCAGAGGGACACCGGAAGTCTGGCACCGGCCTCAAGGGATTGTTGAAAGATGACAGCAGTGGGCATGAAGATTAAAGATCAAGCTGAGAGCAATTCTGGCTATAGAATTGAAGGCACAGACAGGATTTGGAGCCGGCTGGACAAAGAATTGAGAGAAGGAGGGGTCTAGGATGGCTGTGGATCTTGTCTGGGGCCCTGGCAGTTCTGGAGCTGGGGGGTAGGGTTGAGTAGATGAGCTCAGACTTGGACCTGGAGAGTCGGAGATGGTGGCAGGTCAAATGTGGTGGCGGCGCTGGATGTGGTCACCAGTTAGCTACCATGCAGCAAGACTTAGGGTGTATTTGGTACCAGGTAGCAAGTACCAGGTTCCTCTAAGATACACAGATTCAAAAAGAAAATGGTTTGTTCAGGAGCAAATAACGACCTTGGAGAAAGTCTAGGCACTTAGTGAAATTTGTAGGGTCTGGAGAGAACTCCTGGTGGCTCATGGGAATGGGAGACTGCCAAGGGCCTGTGGGCAGCAGCATGTTGAATCAAGAGGTCCCTAGAACTGAGTGGGGACAGTATCAATGGGGTTCAGAGCATCCCAGAGCTCGAGGACCTCTGGGTATCTTCAAAATCTGCTGAAGTCTGGTTAGACTGTAGGTTCACGTGGAGGACATGATGTCTCTAGGGCAGTGGTTCCTCAGCCTAATGCTTCAACCCTTTAAATACAACAGTCCCTGATGTTGTGAAAACCATATTGTTTTCATTGCTACTTCAGAACTGTAATTTTGTTACTGTTATTGTAACTAAATGTAAATAGCTGTGTTTTTGATGGTCTCAGGCCTGTGAAAGGGCTGTTTCAGGCCCCCAATGGGGTCGTGACCCACAGGTTGAGAAGTGCTGCTCTAGGGTCTTTATAGGAGGTGTATGTGTTTCAGTGCTAGAATGAGCCTTTTCCTATTCTGGCCTAAGGTGCTGGGATCTGGGGTGGGAGGGACCCGTTTAATATTCCTCCTCTGCAGCAAGTGTCAGGGTTGTGACAGAGCTGCTCTAGTTCTTACAACTCAGTAGACGATGGTAACGGATGAGATGGGGGAGTTGAGATGACAAACATCAGTCTGCCTGCACCACCTGACAGCCCCCCAGATGGACGTGTTCATGGGTAAGTCACAGCTCAGTCCTGCCTGAGAAACTCCCAGAAAAGCCATACAGAAGGTCCCCAGGCTTACAACACACTCCTACTTAAACAAAGTGCTACTCAACCACTCCTTCCAACATCTAGGAGAGGGCCCCTCCTCACATAGCATACAGGGTAGGTACGAGATACAGGCCTTCCACATTAGACACTTGGACTGTCAAGTCCATTTGTCTCCCCCATCCAGGAAGCTTCAACTGCTTCATTTCTTGGCAAGGTTTCCCAAACAGGGACTTCTAACCTAGGCAGGATGACCCGAGACCTCGCTTAGGGAATCTGTCATGGAATTCAGGCCCACCGGATCTACCTGCAGCATTCCCAGGGTTCCCAATGTACCAAGGATGATGTAAGGAGATGCCCTGCGAGGCCACCACCATTGCCCGTTTCCTGACTGTAAGGTAGGTGTCAGAGATGGAAAGGACTTGTATGGCCCTGAGGTTGCAGAACCAGTTTTGAGCGTAGTCAACAGGAAGCCACTACATGGCTCTACAGAACAAGTTCTCTGACAGAAATACCCGCTAGGGAATGGCTGCCTCCGGGCTGTTTGTGGAGTTCTTATAGAGACCACTCATCTCTGGTGTTGTCAGGGGCTAAGCAAAGTGACCTAAGAGCCTGGAGATTGGGACTTTTGTTTCTTATCGGAAGGGAAGATGAGAGTCCCCCAGGGTTCAAGTTACTAAAGCACAAGATTTGCCTCCCAGCTCCTGTGCAAGAAAAGGTTGTGCTGTCTACTGCGGGGCTCGGTGCATTCGCTTCTGGGACACACCCAAACTTCTTCCTGGAACTGCGAGCTAGCTAATAGGGCAGCTAGGACTACAGGCGACCTCTCAAGCCAGCCCAGGCCAAAGAACCTTCTCTGTGACCTTGGGGACAACAGTGCTCTGAAAGTTGTCTCCTAGATCACCCAAGAACTCTTTGGTCCTCCTGGTACTTCATAGGAGACCTTCTGGGGTCTTACAGACTGCTTAGTTCTCAGTAGGGAGTTCCTTTTCAGTCTATCCTCTGGCTTGCTCTAAAGACCCTGTAAAGGAAGACCTAAAAAACCTGTGTAGAGACCCCACGAAAACTGGGCAATGGTGGCAAGTGAGTTTGCTAAGACTGGGGTTGGAGATCTGAACTGGCATTGAGATCCTCTCTAGGTCCTGGACAAAACTAGAAAAAAGGAGGGAACCTTCTGGTATACCCCCCTTCCCCCTCCAGCGCATCAAAAAACCAGCCAGCAAGGCTCTGGGGGCTGCTTTTATGGGGACGACCTGACAGAGGGCATGGTCCGTACAAAACCAGGAACAATACATACATATATATATTATATACAGAGACGGGGTCCTCCAAGGGCGGGGCAAGAGCGCTGCCGGTCAAAACCGGAAGTACATCGAGAACTCGCCCACCCGGCTCCGCCCCCTCCATCTGCCTAGGTGAAGAGCAGGGGCCGGGCACTGTGACAGCCAGCTCTTTCTGGGGAGTGGGGGAACGTCTGGGGGCGGAAGAGAGGCAAGAAATACTGATTGATGGTATGGTCTATTTACAGGGGTCTAGGAGAAGCCAAAAAGGATAGAACCAGGTTGTTAAAAAAAAAAAAAAAACAAAAAAAAACGAACAGAAACCTAGGCTTGGGACAGGGATTGTGGAAGTGGCAAAATGAGATGGATTTTGAAAGGGGAGGGTACCTGAGGGGGTCTCACCTCCCTTGGTCCAAGCCCCAATTTGGGGTTAAAGTGGGGAAACTGAGTCAATTTCACTTAGAAAGCAGGCTGACAGCAAGCAGCCCTGGTCTCCAAAAAGATTAGTAAAATTTTACCCTCCAGTGATAACATTGGAAAATGGTGGGGAAGGGAAGGAGGGGAGGCTGAGTCTCTTTGATGGTAATACAAGGCTTCCAGGTGTGGCCCTGCCAGGGCCTAGCTCCCCAGTGAGGGCTCTGCAGGCACACCACCTAAGCTGACCTCCCTCCCTCCTGGCATTCCTAGGCTAGACCAAGGAAACCTGAACCCCAGAGTGGCCTCAGGACAGTTCCAGGAGGAGGCTATGGCTATTTGGCACCTGGGAAAGGGGAGGCACAAGGAGAAGTTGAGGGCTGTTGCCCTTCCTAGGAAAGGGACTGGATTTTGGACTCATCCTTTCCCTACTCCAGCTCTCCCCTCCCACCAAGGATATATGAGAAATCAGTGCAGGACCAGGCCCAGCCTCTGGCTCAGGGGTGGGCTCTATCCCTCCTGGGATGGGGAGCAGGGGGGGAAGATGTTGAGGCCAGAATGTAACAGACAGCACAATGATAGGGAAGAGGAAAGGGCCAAGAAAGTCGAATCTCAAGTCAAAAGGCCAAGGGGCCACATGGGCCCTGTGGGCAGGGAGCAGCCTCCAAGTGGTGAGATGCTGGGAGAGCCCCAGCTCCACTCTGGTCCAGAGACACAGGCTGGAGGTTGTAAAGTCTGGCAGTTTGGTCTGCAGGTCCTTGTGTCCATCCACCACCCAGGTCAGCTCTCAGCTTCTCTCGGCCTCTGTACCTCAGCCCCACAGAACAAGGAGGCCACTCTTCCAGCCACCATTGTTTGCCCGGGGCCACCCTAAAGGGGCCTGTGATATGGGCCCTCTGGTCCCTGAAGCTGGGGAGGTGGGGTGGAGGAGTGGGGGAAGTCGGGGCACCTGTCCCCAGGCTGGAAGGGGCGGGGTGGGGATTGAGGACAGGGGGTGTGGATAATGGGAGTGGATTATTATTGTCCAGTCAAGGAGCAATTCCTGTTAAGTAGAATTAGAATTCCTCAGGGTTTGCAGGTTTCCTTCCAGTTCTGAGATCTAAAAAACAGAGAGGGGATGATCAGGCTTGGCCACTGAGCATGCATCCTGCCCCTAACCCCCAGTCTGACCCCAGCAATATCAACAGAGTGGTGTCCTTTGCTTCTGGCTTCTATGCTGCTCCCTCTGGAGGCTGCCCAGGGCACCCAGGCTCTACCTTGTCTAGAAGCTTGTCCATTTCCTCCTTTCTAGCTAGCTCCGACTCTTCCAGTACCCGACGCTGGGCAGTCTCTTTTTTCAGGAACTCGATCTCCCTGGAGACAGGCAGGGAGGGAAGAGGTGATGGGTTAGGGTTTATGGTACGGCTTCAGTTCAGGGAGAAGCAGGTTTTCCCAGGGCCTCTAGGGTCTGGGTCTGGTATTCAATCATTCCAGCTCAGCTGCCCCACCACAGTGCCCTTTAACTTCTGTGCTTTGTGTTCCCTACTCAGCTGGAGAAAGGCTGGGTTGGGAACTACCACTGACGGCCTCTCTGTCCTGCTTGAACCCAGATGCAGAGCTCCTCACACATACTTTTGCTGGTAGTCCTTGATGAGACGTTTGGCCTTGCTGTACTTGCGTTCCAGGGCCTGATACTGGGCCTGAGTTTCCCGCAGGTGCTCATCCACAGCCTGGCACAGGCTCTGGGCCTCACCCCAGTAGCCCTCCAGCTTCTCCATTCGTTCCTTATTCTCCTCCACACTCTGTTCCAGCTGAGCCTTCTCCACCCGCCAGCGCCCTTTCTCCTGCTCCAGACTCTGCAACTATGAAGAAAGAGCAGCCCTGGGTTAGAGGGGACCAGAGTGAGCCAGGGAGTCAACAGTCTTTAGGAATTCCTGCACCTGTGGAGGCTACTGGACCCCCAACGACTAACTGAGGCTGACCTGGGGGTAGCAGGCACCCATGAGTCACTGAGCAGCAACTTCTGCCTTAGCCAGAAGATGGGAGTGACATGCCTCAAGGCTAGTTGAGATGGTAGATATGAAACAGTCACCACCAGCTCGCACCCTTTGCAGCCCTGGTGTGCCGACCAGCCCCTACCCTGGAGATTCTTCAACAATCCAGGCCCTCTCCTGCTCTTAGGTGACCTGCATTCCCAAGAGCTCAGTCTGCATTCTTCTCTCCCTACCATTCCTCAAGACAAGGCCCCACCTCCCACACCACTGCTATGCAGAGCCCCAAACCTTTAGGTCCTGCCAGGTCTTGCACCTAACTTCCAGCGCCACCTCCCAGCTTTTCACAGGAATCATGCCCCAAATGGGACCCTCCCCCACCCGAAGCCAGCCTTCCTGGCTTGTTTGCCTGGAAGAAGGTTCCACTGCCTCACAGCAGACCCAGTACTCAGTTTCCAGTGCCTGGTTGTCCTTCTGCCTTACCTGCTACGAAGCCCCTCATGTTTTCTAAGCTTAGATAATTCAAGCCTTCCTGCGGAGCCACAGACTTGCCACAGGGCCTTTGTAGATGCTGTTCCTTCTGCTAGGGATGCTTCACCTACCCTTCCTCGCGCACCCGCTGTGCACCATTTCCCCAGAAAAGCCTGCTGAGACTTCAGTAGGGCAGCACCCCCCGACACTGGATGGGGTTCTTCCTGGTTTAGGGCCTCAGTAACCCTTCTCCTACAGAGCTTATCAGGGAGTAACAACAGTCAATGGCGTACATACTCTAAGACACACAAGGACAAGGGTCAACTCTGCTTTTGCTCCTAACTGTGCCTGAAGTGGCATTGGCTGTCTAGAAGTTAGCCTAGATATCTTTCAATTGAATGCCTCTTTGCTTTCTGAACCTGAAACCACCTGGGACCCACCCTCGGTTTCATGCTTTGAAAACACCCTCAAAAATCCAGTCCCACTTGCCCTCCCTTCCCACGCTTGCCCTCCCTTCCCACGCTTGCCCTGTGCTCTGACTCAGCCTAGGCCCTGCCTAGGCCTCTAATCCAAGTCCTTCTCACTCTTGAGCCCTGCCCTACCCCCATTTCCTAGCTGGTGAACTCCCAAAACAAAACACCTCTAGGGGCCACAGCTCCACGCCTGCAGAACCAAGGCTATAGTCTTGGAGGGTGAGGTCTATACAGCGCCATTTCTAGCTTTCCCACCACCCAGCTGCCTCTTACACCCCACAGGACAGCTACCATACCCAAAGTCAGCTGAAATCTCCCTCCTCTATAGACACCCATTCCCTGCTCTCCTCCATCCATGTAGGAGAGAACACACACATTCCTGTTGCGCTGCATCTTCATGGCCCCTGGGATCGGTTTCTTCCACTACCCTGAAAACCCTGTGGGAGTTGGGACTCCTTCAATATAGAGTCTGGTGTCTACAACGCCTGGGAGTGTGTGGGTACCCAATGTGCTTGTAAGCATCTGGTATGCATGTAAAGTGGCCATGTGTGTCACCAGCTGGTGCTGCTAGCACCAGCATGTGTGCTACTGGCCCAGGTGACAATTCGAACATTCTTCCTAGGTCAGGCACCCTGAATGACGGTCATGGTCATGTTCATGTGTTTCTGTGACCTCAAAGGCAGAGTGGATCTACCTATTCAGGCCAATGCCCCTGGCAGAATCAATCACAGGTATCAATCATGGAAAATAATGTCTGTGCAGACAGGAGTTTGTAGACATCTGGGTGAATGGGTCCACGGATTTAGGCTGCAATATGTCACTATGTGCACTTCTGTACTTTACGTAGTCAAAGAACCTCTCTCTTATCCCTAGGCCTGTGCAGAGTGGCTGTGCGTTGAGCAGTAAACACGGACACCAAGAGTAAGAGCTGGTTTATCTCTATGGCATCGTTGACACTCTGACTTCTGACTAAGCGCTGACTCTGTACCATGCTGCAGACTGCCTGCATTTGCTGCAGACGTCCAGGTAGCAGCTCATTGGTTTCTCACCTCTATGATATTGGCAGTGCTTTTATTCCTCCCCTTACATATGAGGGGATGGAGACCCAATGAATGAATAGGGGAACAGATGGGCCAGAGCTTGGGATCTTAATCCTGGTATCCCTGGCCTCGCAGGAGCCCATGGTGGAATGTTGTCTGTTGGGGGCCGTGCCCATGCGAAGGCTGGGCTCCTTCCTCCAGCCCTCAGCCCAGCTTTTCAACACGCACCCACGTGTAAATGTGCACGCGTATCCTCACCTTCCGCTTCAGCTGCTGGATTTCCGCTTCAGTGACGGCGTGCTTGATCTGGAGCTGCAGACAGAGGGTGGCACTCAGCACCTAGGGCCAGCTACCCACCTGCCTTCACCCACCACCCAGAGCCTCTCCTCCAACCTCCTTGAACTTGTGCACCAGCTTTTCAGGCTCCATCTCCACAGGGGACAGGGCATCCTCATTCTCTGCTAGTTCGAACACCTCGATGGCCATCTCACCCCCTGGGAATGTGGGGCTCAGCTCTTCATCCTCATCGGTGGCATACTCTCCTGTCTGTGGAGGGATGAAGACAAATGTGGACCCATTGACTCCACCTCCCTCAGCAACCCTGCTGCCAGGCCTGAGACCAGCAGCAGCATGCTCATGTCAGACGGAGTGGGGGGGGGAGCAGCCAGGGGAGTCTCCATGGCTAGGACAGTCACTGCAAGATTCTGGAGAAACTTCCTGGAGCACAGCTTCCTTGAAGACCCCATCCCTCACTTGAGATCAGGTTCCCTTGATTAAGGGCTCTACCCTGCTCTCAGAATAAGGACTCAGAGGGGACTATGCTTTCTTTCTAGTTACAGGGAGACCCTCTGAAGACAGAGACTGGGACTCCTCCGTTCGACCAGGGGTCCTCTGAGGGGAGGGTCTTCCTCTCTCTCAGATCATAAGCTCCCCTGGGGTTTGAGTTTCTGAAAAAAGTAGAGGCAAATGACTGCACCGCTTCATCTAGCCACCAGAGGGCAATCATGCAGAGCCCCTACCTCCTCATCATCCTCTCCATACTGGGCGTATCTCTGCTCCATCATCTCCCGCTGCCATCTCTCTTGCTCCAAAGTCTGCTGAATTAGCTGGGCCACTTCACTCTGTTCTCCAGGCCGCTCCCGGCCAATCATGAACCTGCAGGGGCACCAGAGTCATCTGTCATCCCAACCTATCTACAGCTGGGAATGCCACTGTCCTCCCTGTGGTGTTCCCTCCCTCCAAGCCGAGGCCCTCCCAGGGGAGGTGAAGTGAGAGCCAGAGCCCAGAAGCTGTGGGATTAATAATGAATGGGGGAGCTGGGGCACTCACAGGGCTGCCTCCCAGGAGAGGCAGGAAGGCCTGCTAGCGTTTCTGGCCTGCTTTGGGAAGGGGGTGTCAGCCGAACTTTGGGCTGGACTACATGAGCTCAGGAGCTCTCAACATAGGAGCTTTTCCCACCGAAGAGAAAATAAAACAGAACAAAGCAGGGGAGTGGCCAAAATGACCCATCCTAGAGGATAGGGAATAAACCCTAGAGGTATGTCTTGGGTATGTTCCAAGCCCCTGTTCAGGAAGGGGCAGGATGATGGCAACTACAGATTAGCATGGAGAGGAAACAGTGGGACTTCCAGGCAACAACTCCTCCTCCCCCAGTCACCCACATCCTGTTACTCTCCAGCACCCCTCTAGAAGGGGGACAAAGAGTGATCCCCAGGTGTCCTGCCAAAGGCGCACACAAACTTCTACTCAACCCAACGGAGCAGCCTCACTAACAGGACATGGGGTGGACCAGGAGGGAAGAGGATCTCTAGGTAGGAAAACCTAGTTTGGTTGGCAGCATATCTTGGCTTTTTAATAGGTGAGCCAGAGACAGCAGCAGGGAAGGAGAATAAGCCAAGAGGAGAGCCTGGGAGAACACGAGCCGGGAAGCCTGAGTGGCAGTGGTGAGCAGCAGCCAGGGATTCAGGGATGGGCAGGCAGGGCTGGGGCAGGGGCTGCAAGTCCAAGTCCCTCTGGTAGGAAACTGGTGCACCGAGGGGCCAGCTTCCTGCCTGGTCCCTTTCTGGGCTCTCACCGCACTCGGCCCTTGGTGTTCCTGAGGACAGAGGCTGCGAAGCTCTGGGTCACTCCCACCAGGCTTGTTCCATCCACCTCCACCAGTAGATCGTTGACTTGGATCCTAGAGGAAGCGACATTTCTTAGGATGTCCTGAGAGGAACAGGACACTCAAGGCTTAGTCCCCACAAGGTTCCAGCATAAAATATGTGAGAACAGACACAGCCGGGTATCCAGGACCATGCAAGGGGACCAACAGGCAGCACTGGAACTCATGGGACATGGCTTGGCGGTTGGCAAAGCCACTCACTCCTGAGTAGAGCCCTGGAGAGGCAAAGCCCCAAGGTCGATGTGTCCTGAGAACCTCATACTGTTATCGAGCATAGCTCTGATAGTTGCCTTCATGGTCACCACATCCCTCATTATTTATTAGCTGTGTGAAAACTCTCAGGGATATCCAGCCCCTCACTGGGCAGTGGTACTGGCACGTATAATAATAGTGATTGACTTTTTCCAAGCATTACTGCTGGAGCAGATTAATGATTCAACCACCACTCTTGGAAAGAATTTAGACATGTAGAATTGTTAGTAAGGTTAGGTAAGGTGTTTTTGTTAATGGCTTTGAGGTAGAAAGTCTTGGGGAACAATTTAAAGTTTAAAACGGCACTTATTTGAGTGAGGGACTCATTGAGGTCAAGAAACAAGAACAAAAATAGTCTGATTAGCTGACGTGCCTTTCTTGCTAGGATGGGTTGGTGATCAAAGGTGATGATTAACTCCTTGTACCCATTTCTGCCCTTAACTTCCTGATATAGAAAGCTGTTGTGAATGGGTGTGCACCCTGAGGATTGAAAGTAGAGCTGACTGTTTTCATATATAAAAGTTTAGATTTGAGATTTTTTTATAAGATTACCTTTTAAGATAAATAAATAAAGTGATTGATCCTTTCCTTGTAACTGCAAAATGCAGCCTGCCAGTAAAAGAACTGGCTGAGAAAATACCTTGCTTGCTTACACCCTGTTAATTATAACAAGTTGCTTGGACATGAATGTATGGGTTATTGAAAATAATTAGTTTCTCAACTGTAATACATTAAATGTTTAATCATGTAAGAGAAATGGGAAACATGTTGGTGTTTACTTGTAGACAGAGTTTTCCTATCCCAGTAGCTGCTTCCAAATTACCACACTGAAGCTTAGATTATTTATAAATGTTTGGCCAATAGCTCAGGCTTATTATTAACTAGCTCTTACAACTTAATTTAACTCATTTCTATTAATCTTCATTTTGCCACATGGCTCATGGCTTTAAGGAGGATTATTCCACAACATTTACTTGTATTCATTAATCATTCACTTAAAAAATAGAATGTGACCACATTGTAATGTTTATATTTGAAAGATTCTGATGGGGTATATAAGCTATAAGGGAAAAAATACAGTTAGTTCAAAGGAAGATATCAAGAGAGACAAAAAGAATACCTGAATAGAGGTAAAAAAAAAAAAAGGAGACAAAGAAATGAGAGCGATGATAGACCCTAAAGGTGTGTGTGTGTGTGTGTGTGTGTTCCCTTTCGCCAGCTCCAGAGAATTAAATTTCGTTCACCAGCTCTATGGCTCCCCTCAATTTCTGAACTGCTGAAGGCAGGTCCTCACAGCAGCAGGTCAGGCAACACGGATGCAGCTATCCAGGACCAGGAAAGGTGGCAGGCACACTCCTGTAACAACCACACTCTTGTCTCTTCAATCACACTCAACAGGGTGACGTGACATGCTCAGAGCTCATTTCTACACAAGCATGTGTGCCATCACCCCAATGTCCTCCCAAATGTGTGAGATCCAAGCATGCCCCCCTCGTGCTCACATACTGATCCACATCCACAAAGTTGCACATTTCCAACACAATTCAGCTGTGGGGGTGTCCTGGCTCCCCACATGGAAGAGGAAGACAGGGTAGTAGCCTAGCCTGGGAGGGGATGCAGAGGATGGGGGAAGCCTTGGGCACCTCCTTCCTCTGCTTCCACCTCCTGGGAGGTCTTGAGAATGTAGGATTATAACCAGTTTTCTCCCTTATAGCCCACATTCTCACGTGAGCTCACACTTCTGCTTTATTAACAAACAGGTGACCATAGCCAAGCTCTGCAAAGGGAGGGAGAAGTAAATGCCAGGAAGGATGCCATCCTTTCTGTTCCTGTTGCCCCGATGCCACCTAGGCCACTGCAGACAAAAGCTCTCTGAATTGGGCACCCATGCCTCTAACAACATGACCCTACAGTCACCCATCTCTCAACCCTCATCTCTGTCACAGGGAGAGGGCATGGGTGTCAACCCTTCACCACTTTCCTGAGGGAAAGCCTTGTAGCGCTTCCCACTTCCTCCCCGCTGCGACACACAACAGAGAGTCTGGTAAAGAGGGGCATGGATGCCAGAGCTCTTGTACCCTTCACGATCCTGCTGAGTCACAGAACCCACACAGGAACACACCTATGCACAGACGATGAGCAACTTCAGCTCCAGAACACGGCCAGAACGAGCCTAATCCTATCCACATCTGGATCCCTGGCTATCTCCATTCTTGCCATTGGTTTCCAGACTTAGAACCCATTTTACTGAGGCTCAGTTGGTAGAGCTGGTCTTGCATGAGGCTCTGGGTTCACAAGGAACCTTTTATATTTGTTTTTGGTTTTTCAAGACAGGTTCTCACTATGTGACCTTGGCTGTCCTGGAACTCAGAATGTAGAGCAGGCTGGCCTTGAACTCACAGAGATCCACCTGCCTCTGCCTCCCAAGTTCTGGGATTAAAGGCATGCACCACTCTACCTGGCTACAAGGAACCTTTAATATACTCCCTTGGCCTTGCTAGTTCCTGCTTGGCCTTTGGCTCTCATTTTCAATATCACTTCCTCTAAGAAGCCAGCTCCGTCACAGTGGCCAGGCCCTCCTACTTTGTGCCTGAATATTCTTCTCCATTCAGCCAGTTTGTTTGTTCTGTCTAGTATCTGTCTACTTTATTACACCACTTGTCTTCTGAGGGCAAGGCCCTCTACACGGATTGCCAGGGCCTGGCACCAACCCAGCGAGAGTCATGCCCTTAGTATTTGTTAAGGGAAAGAAATGTGAAGCCTTATTCCAGACACACAGCCCATGTTCTTCTTACAAGAGCCAACACACACCCTAAGCCAGTACACACCGTACTAGGTACAGCCTAGCTTCACACCCCTCCCCCACAGAATGTGCAGGCCCTGGGGAGGGCTTCCATCTGTTCGTGGCTGTCACCCACCCCAAAGCCTGGCACAGCACCTGCACAGCGGTGCTCCTTGAACATCCAAAGACATATCTAACACACACAGACCTCCTAGAGGCTGCCCCTCAGGGGTGACTGCTAATAGGGACTTGAAGAAGGGAGTGGAACAAGGGTGGTACCTGCCATCCCGATGGGCTGCACCACCCTCGGTCACGGTCTTGACGAAGATGCCCAGCTTCTCCAGGCCCATGTCGGCTCCGGCCCCCATGCCAATGATGCTGATACCCAGGCCCTCAGAGTCTGTGAGGCAGAAGGGGAGAAGCCATGGCTGGCAGGGATCCTCTATCCTATACCCACTCCAAAGTACAGCTTCCTCTCAGAAACCCCCAAACTTAGGAGTTGTCCTGTGATAAAGAAAGACCCATGGTTCTACCTACCCCCTTTTAGCCAGTGAGACTACTGCCCGCCCTTTGCCCTATCCAGTGATAGGCAGCAAGGTGTGTGAGGGTGGCTGGGGTGTGGGAGACTATTGTGTGTACAGATAAGGGTATGTGGCTGGATGGGGGCTGAGCCAGGAGTTAGCTCTAAGCCTTTGGTCTCTCTTCAATTAGTCTCTTCTATGCCCAGAGCTTCAATGACCAAATTTGGAGACCCATTGCCTAGTTACACCTGCCCTGTCTGTCCCATGGATTGCTAGCATCCAAACCTATGACCTTTCCCGTGAACACTCCCTGAGGTCTGAACTGGCACCACCATCCACTAGATTCCAGGCCTGGGAAGCATCCGGATTCCTCTCTCCCAGTTCTGGGCTCCATTATTTTACTATGCTACTGCTGACCCCACTACCAGGTTCACCATCCATTATGACCCCTCCCTCAGGTCACTGGGATCTTTACTTTCTTTCCCTTTCTTTTTAAAATTGTTTGGTTTTTTTCTGGGACAGGGTTTCTCTGTAGCCCTGGCTGTCCTGGCGCTCTCTCTGTAGACCAATCTGGCCTTGAATTCAGAGATCTGACTGTGTCTGTGTCTCAAAGGTGTGTGCCACCACCACCCGGACACTGTGATCTTTCTAGAATAGCTTTCCCAGTCCCGACAACAGCACCCAGTCCCTCTCAGAAATACCATGCTCTTGCCATGGTCCATGCCACCCTATGCTAGAGGGACATTCGTCCTATGCTAGAGGTACCTCTCTGTTCTACCACACACTTCCCTTTAGAGCTCAGCTCAGGCACCCCTGGCCTGAGAATGTTAGCGTAGTGAGGCTCTGCCAAATGCCCTAACAGAGGCCTTTCGTTCCTCCCAGTACAAATGATGGCACATAAGGCTGAAGTTAGAGGTGCCATTTCCCTCGGAGCCTGCCTCTTTTGTTTTGTTTTGGTTTTTCAAGACAGGGTTGCTCTGTGTAGCTTTGGAGCCTGTCCTGGAACTCACTCTGTAGACCAGGCTGGCTTCGAACTCACAGAGATCCCCCTGCCTCTGCCTCCCAAGTGCTGGGATTAAAGGCGTGCGCCACAACTGCCCGCCTTGGAGCCTGCTTTTACCCATCCCTGTGCCTCCAACAGAGTCCAGGACCACATACATGGTGCACAGGAGATATGTTCACCAGGTATCACTCCTTGGCCATACACTGGGGACACCAGTGGCCATGGATGCTGACAAGGAATGCCAAGAACGGCCAGTAGGTGCTGGAGTCAGAAGTCCAGTATATGGGCACCAACAAGGGAGGCAGGACAGAGGCTAACATCACAGAAGTCCCTAGTGTGCTCTTTAGATTGGCCTGGCCTCTCACCCTTCTCCAGCTCCACAGGAAATAACTCCAACCTCTCCACACGCTTCTCTAGCTCATACTCCGCGGAGGCTGCCATGGGATCCACATCTTCATTGCGTCGGTCATAGTCCTCATTGGAGTAGGTGCTGAATACCTGCGGAGAAGCAGTTGTCAGACAGGGGCCTGGGAGGACCAGCGCACAGTTGGAAGGAAGAGCTCTTGGGTCTGCTGAGTTGCCTGAGGCCCTTTCTTTACGCCAGTCTCACAAGGAATCCAGCTCTCAGCAAAAAGAGCTTCCTAGTTCTAGAGCCCAGGGGCAAGAGAGCAAAAGATCCATCCCACACGGTACAGTCTGCGTAGTGCTAGATGGGACCCTCCTGGGGAGACTGCAAAGTCTGGAAATCTCTGCTACCAAGGTAGAGAGAAGAAGAAGAGGCAAGACCTAAGAGCCAGACAGCTGAGGGTGGACACAAAGACACAGCCGTATATAGTAGGAGGAACAGGCTGAGCAGAAGATGGGAAGAGGAGGAGGGGAGGAAGGATGGAGAAGACACTGGAGGATGCCAGATGGGGAGGGGGAGGGGAGATAGACGGGGGGGGGGAGAGGCAGAGGCAGCAGAACCCTTCCCTGCCCAGCTGCTGAAGTGGATGGCCTTGGGTGGAGAGGAAGCAAAGAGGGTCCCTCTACCCCATTGGAGAAGGGAATGCCATTAACTCTCAGATGGGCCTCAGGTAGTGTGGGTGGGGGAGAAAGTTGAGCCCCTATGGCTTCCCACATGCCAGAACCGTGTCCCTGAATAACGATACCGCTGTCCACAGGCACCAAAGAACCAGGCACAGGCTCCAAGACCGGTGCCCTAAAGGGACCAAGGATCATGGGGCAGTAGCAGTCTCTCCGCCCTATCCCCTATGCCCCTCTGCTGTCTCTCTCCTTCTAGGAGTCTAACTTGGACTTCTTCACAGGACGAGTGAAGAGGAAGCAGGACTTTGTGGGTACCTGATGCTGGGCATTTAATGAGCATCCATTCAGGGACCACGGCTTGTTTGGCTTTACTGCTAGATGTGCTAGGCTGGCATCACTTGATGTCAAGTGGGGGCAGGAGGCGTAGAGGCAACTCTATCAGCCAGATGGGCCAGAAGGAACTAGGGAAAGATACTGTCTCCAGTAAGACCTATGCCAGGGCCTCCTCTGCTTCAGGAGCATGCCCATGGGCACCCTGGTAGGCAGGGTTACTCCTGTGTTCCAGCTTTTGTTGGGGCTTGCTAAACGTCATCTCAAACCTCCAGCCCCACCACAGAGGTGCACGGCCATGGAGGAGGTAGAGGACTGGCTAGAAGCATAGCTGGGGTTTGCGTGTTCACCTAGCTCAATGCCCTTAACCATACAGTATCAGACATTCAGGATCAGGCCCTTCATGATCATCTGTTTACTATGCAGTAGCCAGTGGACTGTTCTCCAGCATCTGGCCAGCTGGCCAGCAGTCCCAGGCCCTTGAATCGACAGGCTCCCTATTCCATATATAATCCATTACCCAAGGTCACAAGGGGTTGGTTAGCCAGTAGCCGGGCAGGATGGCACCAAATTCAAGGTGGGCTGTAATAGGTGGGTCACTAGTGACTTTGTCCCCATTGCAAAGCTGTTCCAAGTTTTAGGACACAGAATGGCATAAGCCTGTATCAGCAAATTTGCCTTGGCCCACTTTTCCATCTGAGGCCTCTGGCCTTTACACCCAGGAGACAGCATCCCCTAGCCCTCTCCAAGACAACCAACCCCTCCCCACTTCCCATCACCCCCTCCACTTTGACTTCCAAAACACGGACCTGGGCTTCATCTTCTGTCTACAACCTGTTCACCTTTTGCCCCTTGCAGGAATCCCAGGCAGGCCTCAGATCCAGAGGCCTCAGACCACCAGTCGCTCCTGCTCTCAGAACACCCTAGGCTCGGGTCTCTCCTCAGCTGACAGCTCGGAACTGTATTCCCTGCCCTGAGTAGATACCCCCACCTCCATAATGATGACATCTGGGTCAGGGAGGGGCAGAGAACCCTAGCAGTGGAGAAAAGCCCTGGGGCCCCAGGCCAGGGTGGGGAGGAGGCGGAACACCCCAGAAAGGCCAAAAGTCAGACACTCAGCGTCTGCACTGCCTTGGCCAGCTTGCTTCAGAGTCACCAGGGAGTCCGGAGCAATGCTCCAAATCATGTGCTATTTTTTACCAAAAAATCAGGGTAAGGCGTCAGCTATAGATAGAGGCCCAGGCCACACTCCCTCTCTGTGAGGGCATGGGGCTGCTCAAAGAACCTATAGGGATGGAGCAATGGTCTCTGAAAGGCTTCCAAGAACACCGTGGCCTCTGCTCCTTCCTGGATCCCACTGCTTTCGGAGGGAATGGGCAGGGAGAGGAGAGGGCTGGCCACCCTTAACCTTTTAGACCTCTGCTGGCCTGGAACCAGCAGGCAGAGGGTGAGAGAAACTTGGGCAGCTTTGGTGTCTACGAGTAGCTATGGAAACTGCAAGCAAACACAAGGGGTTTGACTGTGGAGGGCAAGGAGGGGCAGGGTCCAGGCCAAGGAAAGTCCCTGGTGCTGTATACAGCCACCCACCCCGGCCGGCCAGGTGCTAGGCACAGTGGAGCACAGGGTGGGGAGAAAAGATCACCCATGTGCCAGCTGAGCTCACAGGGCAGTGGGAAATGGGAGTGGTCTCCTGTTCTATTCTAAATTCTCCCCAGGGAACATCTTTTCTCTGCCACCTTTACTCAGAAGATCTCAAAGAACTGACTGGCAGAGCTCACAAACCAATCACCAACAGTCGTGTTAGAGACAAGGGGGGCTGAACCCTCCTTTCAAAGCAAGCCCCCATCCTCTTTTAAAGTACCCAGAGAGCACGGAAAGGGGAAGGATTTATAAGGTTCTAGGCACGTAAGTCTGCCAGGCACCTTAGGGGAACTCCCAGAACCACCACCCTCTTCCTGTGGCTCCTGCAGAAGGCCTGGTCCTTCAAGGGCCACATAAGACGCCCCCTTCAGGTGCAACCCAGACATGGGAAGTTGGCTTAGCCCAGACCCTGAGGTGTAGGGTCTTTCCCCCAGCCCCAGTCACAGGCCATGGCCCAGCTCACCCTCACAGCTTGCTTCCTTCTTTCACTTCTCCAAAGTTGGCGTGGGGGCACTGACAGGGAAGGATTGTAGTCCCCTGTATCTCTGTTTTGGGAAGTTCCTAGCTCCCCTCTCTCTCATCCCAGGCAGAACCAGCCTTATAGATCCAGAAGCAGGAAGTGTCCCTAAGCTCCCCATCTTTCTCTCCTGACAGTAGGCCATACGTATCCCGAGGACACGTCCCACACCTCTTCAGGTCAGCCAAGTCCCAGCCTCTGGCAGCCTCAGGAAGAAAGAATGTCTGGGGGAGGAAGAGAGAGCAGGTGTCCCAGAGTAGGCGTGGGACAGGGCGGGATGCTGGGCGGGGCAGCAAGCGAGGAACCTGAGGGCAGGTCGCAGCAGGCCACCTTCACAATCACAGACCTGAAAACCTTCCCACTCTGACAAACAGCTGGAAGTTCCCCCACGCCCCCCTCATTGCGGGAACTTCTGGGAACCCGGCTGGGTGGCAGGGGCTGACTCAGCCTGCCAAACACGGCTGTCTGGGCGGGGGCGACCACTTGCACGTGGCAGGGGCAGCGCGGGGGCCCGAGGGGGATCACTCACTTGGATCGGTGCGGTGCTGAAATGGATCTTCCGGCTCGGGGCCGGGTCTTCTTCATCTGAGAGACCAGGAATCTCCACACACCCTGACTCCGGCTCATAGGGGGGCTCCCCGTCCTCCTCATCTTCCTCATCGTCTTCCTCTAGGGCACTGCCCCCAGAGTCCTCCCCGAGTCCACTGTAGGCGCTCACGTCCACCAAGTCGGCTTCCGAGAAGTCCTCCTTCTTGGACTCATCCACCTCCTCAGGTGCCACGTCCGGGGTCCGGCCATTGTCCAACCCCCTCTCTGGCGTCGCCACCGACGCTGCCTCCTCCTCGGGGACCGCTTCGGCCTTGGGCTCCTCGGGTGCGGGGCTGGCTGTGGTGGCCGAGGTGCTGCCATTCTCCAAGGCTGCATGAACGGTCACCTCGGCCTGGATCACTTCCCCGGGAGCCGACTCGGCCTCAGACTCCCCACTTTCCTCAACCTCCACCGGCTTGATCTTGCGCACCTCCCGCGGCTTAGGTGGCGGTCGAGCAGGGGCCACTCGGTGCTGTGGGGGCTGCTGCCCTCCAGGGCCACGCTCCTTCTCGGTCGCGGCATCCCCCGACGGGGCAGGAGGCGGAGGCTGGAACACCCGGGACCGCTTACTGACCAGCTTCGAGTTGACCTGGGGCGCCCCCGCCGCCCGGGGGAGCCCGGGCGCACGGTGGAGGCCGGTCCTCGAGTCGGCTTTCTCGAAGACCGCACTGAGCTGGCTGACCGTCGGCGACACGGCGTCAGCATCCAGCTTGTCCAGCGCCTCGGTGCTGCCGTTGAAGCGCACCACGACGTCCAGCTTCCGGTCCTGCAGGCCGGCGCGCTCCTGCCTCAGCAGCCGCCGCGCCGCGGCCTCCTTGTCGCCACCCGAGGCCGCGGGGACACTCCGTTCGAACAGCTTCCGCGTCTCCTGCAGCCGGGACGGCGGGTGCGGCGGCGGAGCCGGCTGCGCCGAGGGCGCGGGCTTGGAGTCGAAGCGGCTCACGCGCTCAGACACGCTGGTGCCCAGTTTGAGCAGGGCGCTGTGGTCCACGTTCTCGTTCAGGCTGCTGGCCCGCGGCAGCGACAGGCGCACGCCGCGATCGGACGCCCGCGGGGCCTCGGCCATGCCCGTGCCGCCTCCCGCTTCACCCGGCGGCCCCGCGGTGGTGCCCATCTGCAGGAACATACTTTTGATGCGGTGGACGTTGGAGCCATATTTCTTATGGTGGGCCGCCTTGGGTGCCTCGTCGGGCCCGGGCGCATCGGGAGGCTTCAGTGCCTGGATGCCCGCTTCGTAGGCGCTGCGGTGCGGGGAGGCGCTCCGGAGGGGACCCCCGGGCCCCCGAGGCTCCGTCTTCATCATGGTGGGGGGAGCCGGGTTCGCATCCCCCCGCTCCCCGCTGCCCCCCTCCAGCAGGCGGCTGGCCAAGTCGGGACCACCGCCCCCCCCCCCCAAAGAAAGAAATCCCGAAAGGCCTTCTATAGAGTCCCCCTGAAACCAAGCTGCCAAAAAACAGTTAACCCTGCTCTAAAAAAAAAAAAAGGAAAAGAAAAAAATGAAAAGAAAAAAAAATATCTCCGAGCGCCCTGTGTGGGTCGCCTCCCCCAACCAAGCTGCCAAAGACAGCCAGCCCCCTTTGAAAGCTCGAGCGGCCTGGTGCGGTCGCCCCCACCCAAATTGGCGAAGCGGAGGCTGGCTGGAGCCGCTGGGACCGCGCGCCCAGCCCGCGAAGCAGCGGCCGCGGCGCCGGCTCACATCCTCCGAGGCGGTGTCAGCGGGGCTGGCGGCGCGGGCGCCCCCTACTCCGGCCGGGGGCCTTGGCTCTCGAGGTGCCCGGCATCCCCGCGCCCGTGGCTGCTCCGCTGACCCGGGTCGCTCCGCCGCACCTCCCTCCCTCCCTCCCTCCCCCCCGCGCCCCGAGCCTCGGTCTTTCTCTAGCTCAGCCTGAACCGCGGCTGCCGGAGACCGAGCGGCTGCCCTTCTCGCCGCCGCCGCTGGGGGACTGGCACCACTGGGTCCTAGAGGGATAGGATTTCCGGGGCCGGAGCCTGTGAGCCCTCCCCTTCCCTTCCACCCTGTCGCCTCGTCTCTCCTACTCATAGTTGGCGGACAGTCTTCCGCCTCTCCTCGGACCTTGGCTATTCTTCTTCAACCCTCCCATCCCAAACTCGGCGGCTTTTCACAACCCACATAGGCGTACCCTCATTTAACCCTGGGGGCGGGGAACCATCCAGACACAGCAGTCTCCCAGCTGGCTTGATCCTCCCCACAATGTGAAGGGGTTCTGTGAAGAGGGGCCCTGAATCATTCCCTTAACTATCTTTAGAGTGTTCAGGGTTATCAGCATCAAAACTGTTGGGTGCTAGGTCAAAACATATATTCTAGCTCCTTCCAAACTTGGTGCAGGGAATCTCAGTGGCAGGACCTGGGAGTCTACATTTTAACAACTCCCCATAGGGATTTTTTTTAACCTTCCAGGATGTAAAACTTTGGCCCTGCAATACTTGCGGTGCTGAGGAGAAATGAAGAAAAGGATATGGGGGGGGGGCGGGACACTCAAATGGCAGATTACCAAAGCTGCCTTTTGCCTTTGTAAGTCTTAAGATGATGTTCTTTGCCTGCCCAGTCTTTTTCCAGGCTTCGGGAGGGGTGTCCAATCCTGGCCTTCATAACCTGCCAGAGACCTCCTATCTCTCAAAACAGGAAGGGTTGGGAGGGTGTTGGGGGAAGTTGGAAGGAATGGAGACCTAGGACCAAAGTTTCCCTATTGAGCTTGTGTCTTGGATTTAAAGGATTCCAGTCACTGTGTGCAAGTGTGTGTGTGTGTGTGTGTGTGTGTGTGTGTGTGTTTGAGAGAGAGAGAGAGCACACATGAGCCAGGCAGTGGTGGTGCATTAATTCCAGCGCTCTGGAGGCCGAGGCAGGCAGATCTCTGAGAGTTTGAGGCCAGCCTAGTCTACAGAGCGAGTTCCAGGACAGCCAGCTGTTATACAGCGAAATTCTGTCTCAAAAACATCAAAACAAAACAAAAAAAGAGTGTGTGCATGTCCTATAAATCCCTTATTGAAAACACAGCTTTAGAGTTCCTTCATTCCTCACATACACAACATGGGCCTGGTGTTGCCCTTTATCCCTCCCCAGTTGCCTGGAACCTGGCAGTGAGGATTCATCCAATAATTATGTTGTTCCAATCTTTAGATCCCAGGAACTGATGAACAGAGTGGACACTAGGACCCAGAGAACAACTCAGGCACAAAGCCTCACTCCCCCCCCCCCAGCTGCTTCCTGCAACTCAGGCCTTCCTGCGGCCTTGGCCTCCTCCCCCGCCCCTCTTCCCCTCCATCCTCTTCCTCCTCTTCCCGTTCTCCCACTCCCTCCGGTGGGCCTGGCGGAGCTGGTGGAGGGAGCCCTCCTACCCTTCCATTCTCGGTGTGTGGGTTTTATGGGACACTAACCCATAGCACGTGCAAAAGAGCTCAACGCGTGGGGGGATGGGACGTGGGGAAACCGCCTGGGAACCCTGAAGATTGGGATGGGGAGGAGCCAAAAACCACTGGACTGGCTCCCTAGAGTAGTGTGCCAGGAGAGGGAAGATTTTGGCTCTCATGTGGAGCCTGACCTCAGGCTTTCAGATGCCCCCTGTTTTTTTGCACAGCAGGCAGGAGACTTATCCCTCCCCAGTTCTGCATTTGGGGCATCTGTGCAGGGTAAAGAAACCATCCGGGTCCCTCCTCACCTTCTGACCCTTCTTAGAAGCCCTCTTTCCTTCCTAAACAAGCTTTAGGACTTGCTCCCAAGTTTAAGTCTGGGATTTGAACCCTCCACCTTCCCCCGACTATGGCAGTTGGTTGGTGGTTGTGTGTGTGTGTATGTTTTCTTTGAGAAAGAGTCTGGAGTATCCCACACTGGCTTAGCTCTAGCCTTCGTAGCCAAGGATGACCTTGAACTTCTGATCTAACTGCCTCCACCTCCTGGGTGCTGGAATTACAGGCTTGAATGATTACTTCCCTGAGTATCTGATTATTTAACCCAGGGCTTCCTGCGTGCCAGGCAAGCACTCTAGCAACTACCCACTGTGGTAGTTGGGCAAAGCCCTGATGCTCACCCCATTGCTAGCTGGGAATCTGAGCAGAGTGTCCTTACAGCTCCTGTGTGGATTGGAGGAGGGCGCAGGCCCCTGAGTGTTCTGCCCAGAATCTCCCACACCCTTTGTGGTGAGTCATCTTAGCTGGTTCCAGCCTAAGGGGTCTGTGCCCACACTCTGGGGGCCAGGAGGAAGGAGGGGTTGAGAACCAGCTGTTGGCCCCTTCCCCCAACAACCTTGGCCTCAGAGAAATTTAAGGTGAACTGGACTTAAAATAGGTACCTTCAGGTCTCCCTTGTCCGGAGATTTCTCAGAATGAGACCCTTTTAAGGGATGTGAAAAAGCAAAGTGAGCATGGAGCTTGGGTGATTGAGGCTAATAAATAGAGATGATTATTTCTAGGGCTCCTAGATGCAACACCCAAGCTAGGATTTCAGAAGAAGCTCTAAGGGGAGCCGCTCTTTCTTTTCTTTTTTATTATTTTATTTTATTTTATTGGTTTTTTGAGACTGGGTTTCTCTGTAGCTTTGGAGCCTGTCCTGGAACTAGCTCTTGTAGACCAGGCTGGTCTTGAACTCACAGAGATCCGCCTGCCCCTGCCTCCAGAGTGCTGGGATTAAAGGCATGCGCCACCACCGGCTGGCAGCCACTCTTTCTTTCCTTGGAGTCAGGCACCAAACAATCTGCCCATGAAATGGGTGGGGCACCCGTGTCACTGGTGTCACCTCTATCCTGTCCCTGCCATCATGTTCACCCATTCCCACCTGTTTAGCATCCCAGGATAACTTAAAACGTTGGGTCTCCCCAGGGCCTATGTGGAGGAAACTTTGATGTCATGGCCACCGTACTTGGTGGTCTTGGGATGGAAGTTCCTTCCATTTCTTGGCTCTGTGTGGGGGTGGAGGTGGAGTGGTTCCCCAAGTGGAGCCAGGATTCAGGTCTTGACTGTATCACTTATGTGTGACTCTGCAGAAGTCACATATCTCTTATGCTCTGATGGGGTAAACTGAGGCCTGAGAGAGTGGCCACCAGCAGCTGGGACGCCTATGACCAGGGGCAGGGGAAGAGAAGCCTTCCCAGCAATGGCTAAACGTGGGAACTGCAGCAGGTAGCCATAATCCTCCCTCTCTCCTGGCCAAGCCCTTCTTGTTTTCTTTCACCCCATCTGATGAGGGACCTCTGGGAAGGTGCTCTTGGAGGATCATGCCTGGAGGCCTGCTGGCTTTAAATGCCAGGTGTCACAGCAAGGATGGTGATGAAGACGGGTGGGGAGAACCCGATGTGCGGTAAGTTCCCAGCCTTCAGCACCCTGGGTTCAGGCCTGGGCCGGGTGCCAAGGCTGGCTGCTCTTCCCAGCCCTGGGCCTTGGAGACAACTTCTGAAAGTAGGTTTTTTGTTTTTTTCCCCCTGGCTACTGACATGAGAGAAGCTGCCCCTTTGCCTGGTCTATGGTAAGTCCATAGCACTCACGCCAATTCCTCTGTGTTGTTGGCCAAGGCCTTGAGCTAGTTCAGGGATCCAAGGAGGATATGCTTGTGTTCCCACACTTCCAAATAGGAGAGCTCAACTCCAGCATGGCATTGCCTGAGAGGGTCAGAGTCCCTTGAATAGCCTCGTCACAGGGGACAAGAAGGAGTGAGCAGTGGTCCACAGTTCTAGAGACCCAGCTAGGGTTCTACAGGTCTGAATTGACTCCTGGCTCCTCCCATTTTCTAGACGGCCTTGGGCTAGTCATTTTGGATTCCTCAGTTGCTAACACGCTCTACTTGACCAGTCTGAAATCTTCTGACCATGGATGGCCCTGGGTGTCTCCCACTTCCTGTGGAGCACAGAATAAAACAGGGCTTTGAAGTCAGGCCATTTTTGTTAGAATCCCCAAGCTGCCACTTCCAAGCTCAAGGACTTGGCCAGATTTCTTCATCTGTAAGCGGGAGACAATACAATAACCTCAAGGAGCCGCTGAGGGCACTAAATAGATCCTGAACTCGGAAAGCACAGAGGCGCTCAGAGTGTGGGCTGTCCCCGACTGCACGTGTACTGGAGCATGTATGGGAGCTGCACATGCAAGAGTGTGGGCAGGTGTGTGGCTGAGAATGAGCACCGGCGCCTGCAGCTCAAGTCTGTTTTCACGAGACATTGGGCCTCTGCTTTGTTCTCAAGGTCCCTTACGTGAAATTCTGGTATGTAAGCATTTCTGCCCATGGCTTCTCCAAGTCTTTCTGAATCGTTTCTTCTTTCCATGGTGGAGAATGAACCCAGGGCCTCACGCAGGACTGGTAAGTGTTCCCTCGCTTAGCTACATCCCCTGCCTCGAGGTTATTTTTTAAAGGTGACCTCCCTTCTAAACTTCTCAAGGTGTCTCTTATTCCTGCCTCTCGGTGTGCCTCAAGACTCTTGTTGCACCTGTAGGGAGAGGAGCTCTGGGGTCCTTCCCACAGCTGGGAAGTTGCTACTGCCTGTGTTTTTTTTTTTTTTTCTGGCT
>PVIU01024098.1:0-12881 GCA_004026605.1 Ondatra zibethicus
CCAACCCACCCAATCTGACCCCTCATGTTCCCATCCTCCACCCCTTTACCCAACCCCCAGTTTACCCAGGAGATCTCTTCTATTTCCCCTTCCAAGGGTGATCTATGCATCCCTCTTTGGGACCTCCTTGTACCCTAGCCTCTTTGGGGCTGTGGGTTGCAACCTGGTTATCCTTTACTATACAGCTAATATCCACTTATGAGTGAATATATACCATGTGTGTCTTTCTGGGTCTGGGTTACCTCACACAGAATGATTGTTTTCTAGTTTCACCCATTTGCCTACAAATTTCATGATGTCATTATTTTTTTATAGCTGAGCAATACTCCATTGTGTAAATGTACCACATTTTTCTTTATCCATTCTTCAGTTGATATGTTGTTTCCAGGGTCTAGCTATTACAAATAATGCTTATATAAACATGGTTGAGCAAGTGTCCTTATGGTATGATTGAGCATCTTTTAGGTATATGCCCAAGATTGGTACAGTTGGATCTTGAGGTATATTAATTCCCAATTTTCTAAAAAAAACTGCTGTATTTGTTTTCAAAGTGGCTGTCTAAGTTTGCACTCCACCAGCAGTAGAGGAGTATTGCCCTTGCTCCACATCTTCTCTAACATAAGCTGTCACTAATGGTTTTTATCTTAGACAGTCTGACATGTATAGATGGTATCTCAGAGTTGTTTTGATTTGCATTTCTCTCACAGCTAAGGATGCTGAACAATTTTTAAGTGCATCTCAACCATTTGAGATTATTCCATTGATAATTCTGTTTAGATCAGTACCCCATTTTAAAATTGGATTATTTGGTTTTTTGATGTCTAGTTTCTTGAGATCTTCATATATTTTGGAAATCAGTTCTCTGTCAGATGTGGGGCTTATGAAGGTCTTTTCCCATTCTGTAGGCTGCCATTTTGTCTTATCGACAGTGTCCTTTGCTTTACAGAAGCTTTTCAGTTTCATGAGGCTCCATTTATTAATTGTTGATTGCAGTGTCTGTGTTTCTGGCTTTCTATTCGAGAGGTTGTCTCCTGTGCCAATGTGTTCAAGGCTACATCCCACTTTCTCTTTTATCAGGTTCAGTGTAACTGGATTTATGTTGAGATCTCTGATCAATGTGGACTTGAGTTTTGTGCAGGATGATGGACATGGATCTATTTGCATTCTTCTACATGCCAACATCCAGTTATGCCAGTAGCATCCTTTGTTGAATATGCTTTCTTTTATCCACTGTGTAAATTTGATTTCTTTGTCAAAAATTGGGTGTTCATAGGTTAGATTTATGTCAGGGTCTTTGATTCAATTCCATTGATCCACCTGTCTTTATGGCAATATGATCCTGTTTTTATTACTGTAGCTCTATAGTAGAGATTGAAAATCAGGGATTATGATACCTCCAGAGGTCCTTTTATTGTACAGGATAATTTTAGCTATCCCGGATTTTTTGTTTTTCCATATGAAGTTGAGTATTGTTCTTTCATGGTCTGTGAAGAATTGTGTTGGAATCTTGAAGGGGATTGCATTGAATCTATAGATAGCTTTTGATAAGATTGCCATTTTTACTATACTAGTCCTGCCGATCCATGAGCATCAGAGATATTTCCATTTTCTGATATCTTATCCAATTTCTTTCTTCAAAGACTTAAAGTTCTTGTCATGCAGGTCTTTCATTTGTTTGATTAGAATTTCCCCCAAGATATTTTACATTATTTGTGGCTATTGTAAAGGGTATTGTTCATTGGGGTCCTCTGAGTACCAGCCTTAGTGCTCCCTCAGGGTTCAGACTGGATGCTTAGAGCAAGCTCAAAGGAATCTGAGGGTGAATGAATCAGCTCATACACATCTCATGTCTTTTTAGTCTTCAAAAAACGTCCTCTCTCAATGTTCCTCTTCCAATGTTCTCTCTCCATCCCACAAGGTTTTCAATTTACACACACACACACACACACACACACACACACACACACACACACACACACACACACACACAATTAGCAATTCTCTGGCAATAACAAGGATACAAGGCATGAATTTTTCAGGGCCAAGAAGACAAATAAGGCTGACAAAGCAGGCATCTGTTATCTTACTTATATGTCAGAGGGGGTGTGGCTGTGAAGCACCCAGGCATATCTGAAAAGGGTAAATAGAGGAAGGTGCTATGATTTCTAAGAGGGGGAGAGGGAGTTTGTGTGTTAACTACATTTGTTTGGTTAGTTAAGATTGAAAGTTGTAATTGATAAATGTAGGGAAAAAAGGGAAGAAAATGCAGTAGTGCTGTGCACTCTCTGAGCAGTTCCATTCCTGTGGTACCTGGGAATAGAGCATTGTGGTAGCCATGGCAACCAGAATAAGCTGTGGAAGGAAAATGGATGGCGCTTGGTCCACATTAGTATTTTTGTCAAATGTTAGCTGATTCAAGGGAATCTCTTAGCAGTAGGTTAAGGTGAAAAGCTGTGACTATGTAAAATCTAGAGACTGCTGTTCCCAGTCCCGGGCTAAGTGGTGGGGCGCTCATACCTGTTGGTGCTCAGATGAGAAGGAATTTCTTTCTCTTGGGGCTGGTAAGTTTTCTTTGACTGAATGCATACTTGCACACCAGGGCCTCACAGTGTGGGAGAAAGGCTATCATGTTGCCAGTACGGAAGGAAGTTTTGCCCAATAATTGATTAATACACTGCTGGCATTTTTGGTACGAATCCCACTATAGAAATGGGGAGCACTATGGTTTCACAAGGATTTTACAGAAATGACAGTGACTATTCAAAAGGTAGGTATCCCCAATGCTTTGCAAGTTGGGTTTCCTCCAATGGAATACTTGCGATTGCCGTGGGTCAGCCTGGAGACTTTGTCAGCTGCACTCTCACTGTATACTGCTGTGGACCACAGCAGCTGTTTCCCTGACTTCTTTCTCAGCCTATGTTTATCATTTGCATATAGGAAGGTTACTGGTTTTTTTGTTTGGTTTTTTTTAGTTAGTCTTGTATCCTGCCACATTACTGAACGTATTTATCAGCTGTAGGAGTTCCCTGGTAGAACTTTTGGGGTCACTTATGTGAACTATCATATCATCTGCAAATAATGAAAGTTTGACTTCCTCCATTCTAATGTGTATCCATTTGATCTTCTTTTATTATCTTATTGCTCTAACTAGAACTTCAGGTACTATATTGAATAGATATGGAGAGAGTGGACAGCCTTGTCTTGTTCCTGATTTTAGTGGAATTACTTTGAGTGTCTCTTTAATTTGTTATTGGATGTAGGCTTGTTGTAAATTGCCTTCACCATGTTTAGATATGTTCCTTGTATCCCTGATCTGTCCAAGACCTCTATCATGAAGGCGTGTTGAATTTGTTGAAGGCTTGCTTTTTCAGCATCTAATGAGATGATCATGTGGTTGTCTTCTTTCAGTTTATTTATATGGTGGATTACATTGATAGATTTTCATATGTTGAACCATCCCTGCATCTCTGGGATGAAGCCTACTTGCTCATGGTGGACTTTTTTATGTGTTCTTGGATTCAGTTTGTCAGTATTTTACTGAGTATTTTTACATCAATGTTCATGAGGGAAACTGATCTGTAATTCTCTTTCTTTGCTGCGTCTTTGTGTGGTTGGGTATCAGGGTAACTGTAGACTCATAAAAAGAAATTGGAAATATTCCTTATGCTTCCATTTTGTGGAACAATTTGAGGAGTACTGGTATTAACTCTTCTTTTAAAGTCTGGTGAAATTCTGCACTGAAACCATTTGGCCCTGGACTTTTATTGATTGGGAGATTTTTAATGACTTCTTCTATTTCCTTAGGGGTTATAGGTCTATTTAAATTGTTTATCTGATACAGCTCTAATTTTGGTATGGGTTACCTATCAAGAAAATTGTGCATTTCTTTTAGATTTTCTAATTTGATGGAGTACAGGTTTTTGAAGTATGACCTAATGACTGTCTGTATTTCCTGAATGTCTGTTGTTATGTCCCCCCTTTCATTTCATTTTATTAATTTGGATACTCTTTTTTCTGAGTTTTAGTGAATTTGGATAAGGGTTTGTCTAGCTTGTTGATTTTCTCAAAGAACCAACTCTTTGTTTCCTTGATCATTTGTGTCATTCTCTTTTTTCTATTTTATTGATTTCAGCCCTGAGTTTGATTATTTCCTGACATCTACTCCTCCTGAGAGTGTTTGCTTCTTTTTGTTCTAGAATTTTCAGGTGGGCTGTTAAGTCACTAGTATGAGAATTCTCCAAATTCTTTATGTAGGCACTTAATGCTATAAACTTTCTTTTTAGCTCTGTTTTCATAGTGTCCCATAAATTTGAATATGTTGTGCACTCATTTTCTTTGAATTCTAGGAAGTCTTTAATTTCTTTCTTTACCCAGTGGTAATTTAGTTGAGAGTTGTTCAGTTTCCATGAATTTATAGCCTTTCTATAGTTTGTGTAGTTGTTGAACTCTAACTTTAACCCATGATGATCTGATAAGATACAAGGTGTTATGCCAATTTTTTGTATCTGTTGAGGTTTGCTTTGTGACCAAGTATGTGGTCAGTTTTAGAGAAGGTTCCATGAGGTGCTGAGAAGAAGGTGTATTCTTTTGTGTTTGGGTGGAATGTTCCATAGATATCTGTTAAGTCCACTTGAGTCATAACTTCTATTAGTCCTATCATTTCTCTGCTTAGCCTCACCACCCTCCCCCAAACATTGCAAGTCCAGATAGATTCACAGCAGAATTCTTAAATTATTTTTTTTAAAAAGCCACTTGGTGTTGGTACATGCCTTTAATCACAGAACTGCGGAGGCAGAGGCAGGTGGATCTTTGTGAGTTCACGGCCTGCAGAGCAAGTTCCAGGACAGGTTCCAAAGCTACATAGAGAAACCCTCTCTCAAAAAACAAAGACTTCCCATCTTTTGACCAGCATTCTAGCCTTCTTGGGCCCTAACAACAATGTCTTAATTTCAGATAAGAAGCAGTTACAGGGGAGATTAAGTTGGTTCCTCATCATTAACAACAACAACAAAAAAAAAAAAAGATGTCAAGTCCAAAAGAAACTGAACAAATGGTTATCTGTGGTGACAATTAGCATACCAAGGTGTATGCTGGTGTCAAGGCTCACTCATTACTTGTGGCTCTTTTCAGCTATTCTTACCTTGCCCCCTACCCTAAACTTCTCTAGCTCATAGGTTTCCTTTCCCCCCAGCTTCTCATTTTCCTATATAACCCTGCCATTTCAGCCATGTTCTCTCTTGGTCCTCTCCTGGCCCCCTTTCTCTTACCCCCTCTCTTAGTCATTTCATAACTTCCTCTTTCACTCTCCCCTTATTGCTTCTCTTATGACCTACTGGACATGTTCAGTGTACTACTTTCCCTCTGTGTTCTAGACACTTCCAGATGCCTTTAGCTATACTCTTTGTCATATCTAAAATAAAACCTTCCTCTCAACCATAAAACAAAAAGAAAAAGAAGTGATACTTCCAAACTACTGAAAAGCCAGTATATTCTAATGCCCAAGCCAGATAAGGACATAATATCAAAAAGAAAAGAAAACTACATATCAATATCCCTGATGAGCATATATGTAAAATGATCTTATGCATAAGAGATCATAAAACTTCTACCAGAAACCTTCTGGAAATGATTAGAACTTTCAACAAAGTGGTAGGATAAAAACAAAAAGTCAACCTATAAAAATCCAATTGACTTCCTCAAAAGCATTCTGGAAAAAAGATCATGCAAACACTCCCATTCTCAATAGTCTCAAAAATATCTAGGAATAAACCTAATCAAGAAAGTGAAAGACCTTTACAATAAAAGTTTAATCTCTGAAGAAAGATATTAAGAAGACATTAGAAGATGAAAATATTTCCCATGTTCATGGATTGGTAGAATTAATGTTGTGAAAATGACCATACTGCCAAAATCAACTTAAAAATTTAACGATCCCAATAAAAGTCCACACAACAATCTTCACAGAAAGAAAAAAAAATTCTAAAACTCATGGAACTGCAAAGGCCCCAGATAGCCAAAACAATCCTGAGCAAAAAGAACAATGCTAAAGGGATAACCATCTTAGATTTTAAGATATAATGCAGAGCTATAGTAATAAAGACAGTGTGGTACTGGCACAAAACAGACATGTAGATCAATATAACTGAACAAAGACTCAAGCATGAGTACATATAATTACAAACATCTGATATTTGACAAAGATGCCAAAAAAACACACTAGAGGAAAGACAGCATTTTCAATAAATGGTACTAGAAAACTGAATGTCCACATGCAGAAGAATTACAGGGTTAATAATCAGAATAGACAGATAATTCAAAAAATAAATAATCAAGAAAACAAATGACCCAGGTGAAAAACTCTAATCTAAGCTGGGCGGTAGCACACACCTTTAATCCCAGCAAGTAGGAGGCAGAGGCAGATGGATCTCTTTGAGTTCGAGTCCAGCCTGGTCTACAGAGTGAGTTCCAGGACAGCCAGGGTTATGTATGGAAACCCTGTCTCAAAAATAATAATAATAAATGAATTATTTTGAAAATGGGCCAATCTGAACAGAGTTCTCAAAGAAAGAAAAAAATGACTATGACATATCTTTAAAAGTGTTCAGCATCCTTGGTAGTCAGGAAAATACAAATTAAGACTAATTGGAGATTTCATGTTACTCCAGTAGAGTGCTAAGATTAAGAAAACACCCGACACTAAATGTGTATAAGATTCAAGGAGAAAGGAACACTCATTCAGTGTTGGTGGGAGTGAAAATTGTACAGCCCTCTGGAAATCAGCGTGCATAATCCTCAAAAAGCTAAAAGCAGATCTACCATATAACCCAGCCATACCACTCCTTGGCCTATACCACAGGTTTTGATGTCCTACTACACAGATTCTTTACTTGCTCACCCATGTTCATTGCTGCTCCATGCTCTGTTTACATTAGTTAAGAAATGAAAACAACCCAAATGTACTTCAAAAGATGAATGGATAATAAAAATGTGGCACATGTGCACAGTGGTATTATACTCACCTGCAAGGAAAAGTAAAATTTTCTTGTAAATTAATGGAATTAGAGCCTATTATGAGTAAGGAAACTCAAACCCAGAAAGACAAACACTCTGTGTTCTCTTGTATTTGTGAATCCTGGCTCTGGAATTTTAAATATGAGAATATAACATGAAGTGACCACAGAAGCCAGAAAAGTAAAATGTGACTTAATTCGATTTAGATTAACAAACGCCCCAGTGCCAGGCATGGGAAACCTCCCATTTAGTTGTTGGTCAGGGAGTCTAAGAGACTCCCAAGACACTATAGGTTATTGCCTCCTGGAACTTAAAAGTAAGACTAGTGCTGAAGACACCACAAACCTCAGACAAGATTTGGAGGAATTTGAAGCTCGAACTGACCTGGAAGCACTCTTCCTGAATACTTACCCTCATGGTATCAGAAGGTGCTGTGCAAGCTGCCAGGAATAAAAAGCAATCAATAGTCCTACTCAGATGAACCACAACAATGACTGGCCTTGCAAGCTATCACTAATGGTGAAATAGTAGCACTTTTATCTGCCTAGTTTACGTTATGGTTCACTCAATAAGAAAAAATTTAGGTCTAGTACTATAAACTTGTCCAACTATCCATGGCCAAAGAGATCATAAATACTAGAGGAAACCCTAATACTGCCATTTTCCTAAACCAATCTAATTTCTATTTTCTAAATACTTACCTTTTTACCTGTAAATATAATTTTCACACCTCATCAAAGAAGCTTCTTTTTGCAGCAGATGGAGATTATTACTGAGATCCACAAGTGGTCAAAATGCAGAGAAGTGATCATGGGCCACACAACCCCAATTGGTGCATCTAACAATGAAATTCCTACAGCTAAGGCTCAAGGGAAACTGTGAAAGAGGGGGTAGAAATATTTGAAGAGCCAGAGGACCAGGATACTTGCTGCTACATAGTGTCTTCTGGACATGGCAAGGAAGCTGTACCCCATGAAATATTAATATAGCTGCCTACACAAGACCTGCAAAATGATAACACCAATTCACATACCAAGGTGTATAGTGGAAATTTTACAAGGCTCCACTCCTGATGAAGAACAATAGGCAATTAATGGCTGCTAAAAGAAGGAGAATCAGTTTTTTCCAGGGATGTGTCCACTGATAGTTTATCCAGTCCCAAGTGGTCAGCCTTAAATGTACATGTACATGCATGAGGAACACTAACTGAACTCACTATAAATATATACTTATAAATACATAATATGTGTAGATAACAATAATTAAAGAAAATGAGGCCATAAATTTAAGAAGAAGTTGGTAGAGATATGGGAGGGATTGGAGGGTGTAGAAGGAAGGATGGTAATGATGTAAATGCAGTACTTGTGAATGAAGTTCTCTAAAACATAAAAAAATACACAACTTTTGGTTAAAGGGTGAAAGTGGTCATTTCAGTGGAAAGTCCTGGTCTCAGCTCTTTTCTTAATGGTGCTTTAGAGTTCTGGGTCAGTGTTCAAGCTTCGGTATGACTCATAGATACCATATAATTTTCACTATATCAGGAAATCACTGTGATAATATTATTTAATACACATCCTTAAATTGTCTTACTTCCTTCTTAAGAATTCATTCATATTCTTTATTGTAGGTGGATTTTTCCATCTAGACTGCCATCAGCTCTGTCCCACCAACTATTCCCCAAATAACGACACAAAGATTTATTATTAATTATAAATACTTAGTTGATAGCTTAGGCTTGTCTCCAGCCAGCTCTTACAACTTAAATTAGCCTATTTCTATTAATCCATGTGTTGCCCCAAGGCTCGTTTACCTCATCTATGAATTTCCCATGTTGCTTCTTCAGAAGGCTGGCTTGAGACTCCTCCAACTCCACCCCCTTCTTCCCAGCATTCTCTCTGCCCCCAAAATCCTGCCTAGCTATCTGCCATGCAGCTTTTTATTAACAATGGGAGTAACACATCTTCATAGTACACAGAAGGATTATTCCACAGCATTTATCCCATTTTGTCTAATTAAAAGGAAGGTTTTAACTTTAACATAATTAAAGTATATATAACAAAAACAGTTATCAAGTAAGAATTAGAGTTACAATATCCAGTCCATTTGTTTTTGACAAAATTAGAGAAAATACTCAATTATTTATCTTATATTTGTGAGTCTAAAGTTTTATGCCTACTTTATCTTTTATTAAAACAAAAGAAAACTATAAGTTTAACTAGTTAGTCTTCAACTCTATCAAAGACCCCAGAAGGATATAATATCACTTAATGACAGTGACATTAGGCTGCCTGGACAGTCACCCAAAGTTCTTATGTAATGTTAGAGCATCCATCATTGGACTACAGGCCTAGTATATCTGACAGATATTTTTGAGACAAAGGAAACTTTAAAGGACTGTCCTACCTTGTCTTCACAATGTTTGACAGTTGGTTTTTTTTCTAGCTTGCTGGTCCAGTTTGGACAGTATTCTGTCAGCAGTTGAGGCAAGGGCAGTTTCTTTGCTCAAATGGCTAGCTTTTAAGGAAAATGAACTCCATACAGAGGTTCTTTTATATTCATCATCCTTTTTTGAAGCAGACAGGTGCTGTTAGGAGCAGACATGTCTCACTGTAACAAAAAGCTTTAGGTTAATAAAAATATTAAACACCATCTTCTGTAGGTCTTTAAAGTGTTTGAAAACCATCTAACTATCTAAATAATTTGCTTAAACTTGAAAACATACCTAACATGACAAGTTTGATTATTAGAGGTGACTAATTACTAATTTGTATTTTTAAATATATATATTTAAATGATCTGCATAAGCACAATACCCCAAACAAGAGTACAAACATATATATATAGCATAATAAAATTAACCTTAAATTTGTATCAATTAACCAAAATCTGTTCCACTGTAAAATATTTTGAGATTAGTAGTTTTTTTGGATTAAAGAAGATTCAATAATCTACCCTTTTATCTCATCATTTTCATATAATATCACGCTTTTTTCCTTTAGAAAGAAATCTTTGAATTTAACTATTTTGTCTATCTTTTTTCCAGACTATGATCAATAACAACAACAACCAACCCCCCCTAAAATGATTACAAACCTCAGTAACCGATCTTTTGGGAATATGGGCATTGTTTTTTCTAAACTGCTTCCTGTTGTCTGGGGACACTGGCATCTTTGGGGAAGACTTAAGAAAGTCAGGATAATTAAGTCTTGGCTGGAGTATTCTGTGAGGCTGGACCATCTCACTCAGTATCCCTGAAGCTGTTTTGGATCCTGGATCACCTGAACCATCCCTTTTAATTGGTTTCTTGTCCCCTTTCTCTGAAAATACATAAACTTTAAAGGTAACATGCATAAGTGTATTAATACAAGTATAGACTGTGTGTTGTACACAAGTTAGTCAAAGATGATTTTTTGTTTTATGTTTGAGTATGTAAAAATATATATTATGTGTTTTGTAAGTTTTCTAGGTTTATTTCTTTATGTCTATAGCCAGGATTTTCAGAGCATCTTCCTTGATCAAATCTGATCCATATCAACCTGGAATGAATCCATAGCCTCTCATTTCCTGTGGAAATAAAAGCATAATCTCCTCTCCAACGCAATACACCTTTTAACTTCTATTTTGAAGTATATTTTTAAATATATAAATTGGCTTAATCTAGCAACTTTCATAATCCAATGTCTCTTAGCAGCTATCATTCATTCATCAGCAGTCAAAAAGTTCAAAGACAACACGATAACATAGAGAATCCAGACTCTTTGTGTATTTCCCATCTTCATGTGGTTTATTATAATTTTTATTTTATTCCTTTTTAAGGACTTTATTTTATTATTTTTAAACTATTTTTTTCTATGACTGTCTATTTCCTATTTCTTTTCTCTCCCAAGCCTATGTACATTTTTAAATACACTGTAATCTGTTTAGAGGCTTTTTCCATCTGGATCTGTCTTTTCTTTTCTTTTTTCTTTTTTGTTTTTCAAGACAGGGTTTTTATGTGTAGCTTTGGAGCCTGTCCTGGAACTCATTCTGTAGACAAGGCTGGCCTCAAACTCACAGAGATCTGCCTGCTTCTGCCTTCCGTGTGCTGATTAAAGGTGTGTGCCACCACTGCCCAGCTTGGATCTGTCTTTACTGTGTATCTATAACATTTTATGTCTCCATGAGCAAAACTTAAACATGCCATAGGGCTTAGTTCATGGAGTTCTGGCCGGGCTCACTCTGGTGGCTTAAGCATGCAGGCAGCAGCCAGGAGATACCTCTCTGCACCATAGCCCATGTGAGAGATTGTGGGACTAGGAAACTATGTTTGGCTCTGTTTTTGTGTGTTTGGAACATTTTCATAAGCTTTTTTAGGTTTTATGTGGATATACATGACCTCACCCCATGTTGAAATACCATTTGTAGGTGGACTTTTCTGTACCACCAACCAATTCCCAAATAACCACATGGAGACTTATTATAAATGCTTAGGCAATAGTCTTCTTTTTATCTAGCTCTTACAACTTATATTAACCCATATTTCTTATCTATGCTCTACCACCTGGTGGCACCATTTTTTTCAGCAGGACATGTTCATCTTCTTCTTTCTTTACATCTTCTGGTGATTCTACCCTTCTTCTTCCCAGAGTCCTCCTAGTCTAGCTCTCCCACCCAATCTCTTCCTACCCAGCTATAGGCCAGTCAGCTCTTTATTAATCAATGAGATTAATACATATTTACAATGTACAAAGATGGTTCCACAATGTCACAGATTTGATGCCCTATGTTTATTTTTCTAATTAATATTAACATATATCTGCAGCTATTAAAGTCGAAGATTTGCTTATGGCAATGCCGAAAATTGCCTCATACCCTTGTAGTAAAGAAATTATACTCCGTAGAACTAAATAACTTGGAAAGTACTCATCCTTATTCATTCTACTGTAAAGTGAAGACATTAAGAAAACCAAAAAGATATAAAAGAGGCCATTCAACAGTGACAGTACTGGGACATAAACCCTTGTTAACTGATTCCGAGTCCTTTAGTTCTTTCCAGAATCTCCGACTGAAAGGGAAAAAAAAGGGGGGAGCGGGGGGTGGGGAAAAGAAACTGTTTACTGAGCTGGGATTGGCACTGAAGCTGTAGCTCAGGAGGACAAGGGCTTATTGGGTGGAATGAGTTCCCGTGTCTCTTTGGGCCAAAATCCATGTGATGCTTGTCTTTCAAAGGCCAAACCCATTTGCTCATACATTCAACATGAACTTAGAGAGTGCTTGTCATGTCCTCAGAGACACAGAAAGGAGCTCCTGTCCAGCGGAACAAGTAGGTCAATATATAGTTGATTATAGTGCTTCTAGAACACAGAGGAGGGCTTGTTTTGGTTGAAGATGGAGAGGAAAATAGGCACAAACCCTGCCCTATAAAAGTTCATCAAAACTCATTGCAGGTTCACTGCTCTCTTCTCCCAGTCATGAGATGTGATGTTAAATAATCTTCAAAGTCTAGAGCTGGCAACTCACTGCCATTCAGAGGCCATGATGATAGTCAAGGAATCCATTTTTTTAAAAAACACTGGCAAGATGTGTGGTAGTGGTTCACACTTTTAGTCTGCTCAGGAGGCAGAGGCAGATCTCTGAGTTCAAGGCCAGGCAGGTCTACAGAGTGAGTTCCAGCACAGCCAGGGCTACACAAAGAAGCCCTATCTTGAAAAAAAAAAACCCAAAAACAGAACCAAAAAATCATTGGCAATTGTAACTAAGTGTATCTAATTGTAACTAATGTATCCCCTTTTTTCTCAAGCCTTCCTCTCATAAGAAAACATTGAACCTTCTATAAAAAGGAGAAAGGCTGAAATTTAGCTCAGTTGGTAGAAGGCTTTCCTGGTGAGCAT
>PVIU01024098.1:12981-26201 GCA_004026605.1 Ondatra zibethicus
AAGGAAGGAAGGAAGGAAGGAAGGAAGGAAGGAAGGAAGGAAGGAAGGAAGGAAGGAAGGAAGGAAGGAAGGACAGATTTGGTCAGAAGAGACTTAATTCCAACAATATTGGGTTGTGAGTTGCATTCCTTCCAACCTCCTCCCTGGTGAACTTATTTATTCTTGAAATACTTTTAAAAGGAAGTGTTGGATATGGGTCTTAGAACCACTAATTGTCATTCCATTTGACTTTTCTTAGTTGGGGGAGAAGTTGGTGACCTGCTTCCGTTTCCTTCTCACTTGTGATGCTTCCTCAGAAATTTTGGCCACAGGGATCATGTTGTTGGTTTGCTGCTGTTCGTAAGGCCTGGAAGCCCTTTTTATTCTCATCCCTGACTAAAAACACTGAATAAACAAAAATCTACAAGCCTTTGAAAGTAAACCTTAGAATAGAAAGATGCCCTAAAATATTGTTTCTTTCCCAACTACTCCTTGGATTGGACTTCTCCAGTCAGGAAAGTGTTTACCCTAAGGCAACTTTACTGACTTAGGTACAAGGTTTGCCCTCCACCTTCCCAAACTGAAACTCCTGAGTCAATGACCATGGGAAGAGATCAACAAGTCATAGAACCAGACCCACCTTCAACTCTCCACATAGTTCTACTTGCTTTTAATCTTCTTTGTTTATTAGTGCTCCATCTCCATTCTCAGGGCTCTCAAGTACACCTTGCCCTCACCAATGCAATAAATTTATTTGTAAGGGTAAAAGTTCTGGAAGGAGGAAAGAAAATCAAGGTTTGCAACTTGACTTCTCCCATGGTCCGTGCTGCAACTGAGGGCCATGTGGATGTCCATGATTTGTGCTCCCACAGGAGGCCATGCTAATGTTCATGGTCTGTGCTGCCACCAAGGGCCTTGATGATGTCTATGATCCACACTACAGCCAAGGTCCACGTTAATATCCATGATCTGTACCATACTGCTGCCAGAGGCCATGTGGAAGTCCATGCTCCATGCTGCAACTGACTTTAAAGGGCAAGAAAGCTTCTTTTATAGTGGTAGCAATGACTATAGATTCATATGTGAGATTGAATGATACAGAAGACGTCTCTGACAACCCCCCATCCCCCAAAAACAAACAATCAAGACAGGAAACCAATGAAGAGAACTCTTTAAAAAATTGTGATAACGAACCAGCCAGTGGTGGGACATGCCTTTAATCCCAGCACTCAGGAGGCAGAAGCAGATGTATCTCTGTGAGTTCAAGGCTAACCTGGTCTACAGATATAGTACCAGGACAGCTGGGCCTATACAGAGAAACCCAAAGCAAAATATCTAATCGTGGGGCTGGAGAGATGGCTCAGCGGTTAAGAGCACTGGTTGCTCTTTCAGAGGTCCTGAGTTCAATTCCCAGCAACCACATGGTGGCTCACAACCATCTGTAATGAGGTCTGGTTCCCTCTTCTGGCCTGCAGGCATACATGCAGACAGAATATTGTATACATAATAAATATTATTAAAAAATATGTAACCATGTAGCTCATCAGTTTTTCTTAAGAATATGGCCACTGCTCCAGTGAGTATAAGGGCAACACAAATTAAACTTGATATATATTCTTCTTCTTTTTTTTTGAGGGGCGGTTACAAGGGTGGAGGGTGGACCTGGGAGGGCTGGGAAATGAGTGTGATCAAGGTGCTTGATGTGAAATCCCAAAATCAATACAAAAATGTGTGGAAAAAAAGATTAAAAACAAATTGAAAATATGTGTATCTAGTACCTTTGTTTCTCTGAAGGAAGGAGGCAGATTTAAGTTACTTTTAAAATAATTAATTTTTCTAGTGTAAAGGATGGGGCCTGTGCACATGGGACTGACCTAGGCACTCTGCATGCATGTTACAGTTGTGTAGCTTGGTCCTATTGTGGAGCAAGGACTCTCTCTAGCTCTTTTTACAGGCCTTTGGGAACCTATTCCTCATACTGGGTTGCCTTGCCCAGCCTTGATACATGGGGAGGTGCTTAGTCTTACTGCAACTTGATATGTCATGTTTTGTTGATATCCATGGGATACCTGCCCTTTCCTGAACAGAAACAGAGGAAGGGTGGATGGGGGTGGGAACAGAGTGGGTGTGGGGGAACTGGAAGAAGGGGAGGGAGGGGAGACTTCAGCCAGGATGTGAAAAAAAGAAAAGAATAAAGGTTGTGAACTATTTTCCCTCATGCTTAATAATTTGCATATAGAAATAATATGAATAAAAGTGCAAAATGTTTTTTAAAAAACCTGGCTTCTCCGCTCACTAGTTGAGCAACTTGGAGAAAATAATTTTACTTTTTTGATATTCAATTGAAGAATGGGGATGATAATTCCTGGCCTAATATCCTTAGAAAACTGATGTAGAGATAAAATAAGATACGTACTATGAAGCTATTTTGTGAAGAGTCACTAATAACGCACATGTGAAAAGCGAGTTTTACCCTCATTGGATAGTGGTATTCTGAAAGCACATATCTTAAAAGAAGGCCACACATTCAAGAATGTTTGGACATCACAAGCTGGCCTTGGTGGGAAAACAATGGGGGAGGGCACAAAGTTGAATAGGAAGGGAAGAGTTCGAGTACAGAAAGAGTTGTGTAAGGGAGGGTGAATATGATCAAACAATAGTAATAGTAATAATAATAATATGAAGAAGAAGAAGAAGAAGAAGAAGAAGAAGAAGAAGAAGAAGAAGAAGAAGAAGAAGAAGAAGAAGAAGAAGAAGAAGAAATAAAAGTTGATGCCTAGTACACGAAAGTGTAACTGAGTGCAAAGTGCGATGAGAGTTCTGGGGAAGCATTTATGTGGCTTAGGATGCGAAGAAACCTTCACTACTGGGGCAACATTTGAGCTAGACCTTGAAGAGATGTGATATTTTTATGACACAAAAAGGGAGATGAATCATCTGTCAGAATGGCCACAAGTAAAAGATAACAGTTCTGAAAGGATAATGAAATGTTTGGTAAACTTGAGAAAAAGTGATTAATCTTTTAATCAGGAAATGAACTAGAAACACAATGTCCTTTGCTCCATGTATCAGTTTCTTTTCTTGTTGCTGGGATTACACCTGACAAAAGCAACTCAATAAGCGTTTCTTTCCTGCTCCCAGTTTGGAGGTGTAGTCCGTGATGCCAGGGAAGTCATGCAGCAGGGGTGTAAGGAAGCTAGCTAGTCATATTGTATCTTCAGGAAGGACACAGAAAGAGACAAATAGTGCTGCTTGAGTCCCTTGCTCCTCTTATTCAGTCTGGGGCTGCAACCTGTGGAGTGATGCCTCTGAAATTAGAGTGGGTTACTCCTCTTCAAGTGAACCTTTCTAGAAACACCTGTATAGACAGACCCGGAGGTGTTTCCATAGTGATCTAGCCAGTCAAGACGGCAATGGAAATTAACTATCACAACTCCATCCTTGACGCAAGTACATGACTTTAAATTATAGAATTTCACCTTTAACCCCTGAAATCTCATTTTCACTTTATAACGCAAAATGCATTTAGTCTCTCTTCCATAGTCTTTAACAGTCTCACATAGTTCAAAAGTCCAATGTCTCTTTAAGACTTGGGGCAATCTTTTGACTGTGAGCCTCTGTAAAATAAAAATGTTACATGTTTCCAATAAACAATGGTACTGAATAAATATTGCCATTGCAAAAAAAGGAAATGGAAGGGTGGCATGGAAAGACCATGCTACTATATGACCATTATAGTCATTATAACTCCATTACAACTATTTTTACATATGCATGTGTATATAATTTCAAGCAGATTCTATAAGTAGTTTTCCATGTGGCATATTTCAAAGGCCTTTAATGTTAGTTAACCCTCCCTATATTTCCTCTTCTAACTAACCTGCCATTCTCCTACCCCAATTATTCCTATTTCATTAATCTACTTTTCCCACTTATATCATTGTATTCTATGTTTCATCCCTGAAAAGATCCCGTTGTCCCCCATAGCCCCTTATTAGTTTCCTAATCTCTATGAATATTCCAAATGAAACACACATATCTGAATATTGAAAGCTAATACCCACATAGGAGAGGAAATACGTGTTATTTGTTTTTCTGGGAATAGGTTGCCTCACTTATGATGATAGTTTCCAGTTTCATCCATTTTTCTGTGAATTTCATAATTTTATTCTTCTCAATTGCTGAATAGAATTTTGTCATATAAATGTACAACATTTACATTGTCCATTAGTCAGTTGATGGACATCTAGGCTGTTTCTATTTCATGACTAATATGAGAAAATCAGCAGTAAACATGGTAAAACAGATGGAACCCACACCTGGCACTGTTAATGGAGCCAACAACCTACAGCTAGACATGTCATAGGCCCTAGGGAAGAACCTAATATTGTTATTCTGCAAAATGTATATTGTATTAAAATGACTCCTGTTGACTTATTCCTATACCCATAAATTGAGACACAGGTGGGCTTGATGGATCAAGAAACAAAACCATCTATTTGTCATCTACCAGAAATTCAGCTTTAAACACAGGCACTGCCTTTGAGTGAAAGGATGGACAAAATGTTCCAATCAAATGGGACCAGGAAATAAGCAGATGTTGCTATCTTAATATATGACAAGTAGACTTCAAATGAAAACCAAGCAGATGAGATGAACAAGGAAATCCCCCTCTAATCAAGGGAACAGTTAAACAAGAGTAAATTACAATTTTAAACATATGTGCACTAAACTCTGATGGATCTATTTTCACAAAAAGTGAACTTAGTAGAATTAAAGATAAAGAGTAGCATCAACCTATTAATGTTAGGTGATTTCAATATCCTACTTTCTCCAATAAACAGATCATATGGACATAAAAACAAGCAGAGAGACATCAGAATGATGTCATATATCAGATGATATCATACATCAAGTGGACTTAACAGATACATACAGAATATTCCACCCAAACCCCAAGGAATTCGCATTCTACTCAAAATCCATGGAAGTTTCTGTAAAATAGAACACATCCTGTAACACAAAACAAATATTTACAAATTCAGAAAGATTGAAATAACTCCATGAATCCTATCTGACAATAATGCAATAAAACTTAAAATCAGCAACAAATAAATATCTAGTAAATATACAAACACATGAAGATTGAACAACTCATTACTGAATGGATAAAAAAACCTTCAAGAAATAAATTAAAAATTCCTGAAACTAAATAAAAATGAAGCACAACACAGGAAAAAAAAACCACCTAGGACACATTAAATCAGTCCTATGAGAAAAAATATAAAGTTTTAAGTGACTACAATTTTTATTAAGAATTTTTTAATACAATCTTTTGTCATTTTACATAGCTATCCCTGATCCCACTCCCTCCCCTTTTCCTGCCCTACCCTTTCCCAGAGCCCCCATCCACTCTTCAGAAAGGTAAGGCTTCCCATGGAGAAACAAAGTCTGGCATTAAGTGCCTACATTTAAAAATCAGAAAGAACCCAAATAAAAGACTTAATGATGAAAGAAAACTTTTGGAACAACAAAAACAAGTAAAACCCAAACACAGTAGATTGCAAGAATTAAATAAAAATTAGAGTAGAAATGAATGAAATAGAAGCAATACGAAGAATCAACTAATCAAAGAGCTGGTTGTTTGAGAACATAAACAAAACTGATAGATCCTTGATTCAACTAACCAACAGAAAAAGAGAGAGGACCCAAATCAACAGATTCAAAAATAAATAGGGAAGCATTTTTACCAATGAATTTTTAAATTCATCCAAACTACAAAAAGTAAAGCAAGAAGAGATCAGCAACCTAAACAGACCCATAGCAAATGAAGAGATTGAAACAATAATAAAAAGACTTCCAACTAAAGAGTCCAAGCTCTTAGATTCGCAGTCGAATTCTATCAGACTTTTGAAGAAGATCTCCAGCCAATTCTTTTTAAATTATACAAACAAAACAGAACGAATCAGCCTAGTAGCAAAACAAGGTAAGGATATAACAAAAAAGAAAACTACAGGCCAGTATCCCTTATTGAGTATAGATTCAAAATAATAGAAGGTAGGGTGGTATAGAGGCATGTCCTTGGATAGGAACTAAGAGACAAAGAACTAAACTGGGTCCCTTTGACACTATGACCTTGAGCAAGCAGATTAACATCTCAGGAAGTTTCAACAAAATACTCCCTTTGACTCCTCCTCCATCCAGAAAGAGGCCCCAGGAAAAGTGCATTTAATCGGGCACAGAGGGAACTCTGTAAATATGTACTGAAGGAGAAAAATAAACCGCCTCTTCTATGTCCTTCCACTCTAGCCAACTCCCTCACCTCTGCCCCTTGTACCCTTGCCCCTGCTCCATTGGAGTGATTTTTTTCACAGTCCTTTTAACTAGCTTCCCTTATCTGCAGGGTCAGCAAGTTGCACTTGAAACTTGGCCCCTGGGCCAGAGCATACTGGTCACTGTCTTCCAACTTGGCTGCTGACACCTGATTCTGGTCCAAAGCCCAACACTCTCACTTCTCTATCTTAAGCTATGTAGGATCTTCCTTGGGCAGCAGACTTTGAGGATCTTATGATCCTGGGACTGTGGCTATCTTGGAGTCTGGGAACTTCTTCTCAAGGTAATACAGGCACTACTGGAGAATACAAGCAACAAAAACTCTACCCCAACCCTCTCTCTGCTACCCTGAGCCTCACCCAGCAGTAACTACTCCTAGGTCTCTCTCATTGCCCTCCTGAGCCTTTGTAGCAGTATGTTCACTAGCTAGTGCTAGAAGAATTCACCTTCTAGATGTGTGTGAGTCATCTTTTTATCTAGACTAAGAATGCTTAATCCCTAAAAGGCCAAATTTAAGAGAAACAGGTAAAAGGATATTATAAGGGGAAACATTTCCTAAATTGACCAAAACAAAATAAGAACCTATCAAGTACAATGCTCCCAAAGCCTCAACTGAAAGAAGCTCTAGCAGGTGGTGAGGAGCATTTCTCTCCTCGTGTCTCTGACACTTCACTTGCTTCACAAGGTTTGCCATTTTTCATTATCATTGTATATAGCCCAACTCCTGTAAAACAATGGTCCTACCTCAGACGTTTGTGTGTTACATTATGTTACTTTCTATAGCTATTTGCAGTAATTAGAATGGAAACTGGGTAATTTAGATGTCACTTAAGTAAATCTCTTATTCTCTTCACGCTTCAGTTTTCTTATTTATAAAATAAGGAGCGTGGAGCTAGGTGTGCTGTTAAGTGGCTATAATCCCAATACTTGGGAGGCTAAGGCAGAAGCATCATAAGTTCAAAGCTAGCCTGGGCTACACAGCAAGTTCCAGACCAACCTGAACTACAGAGTGAAACTCCAGTAGATGTTCCCACATCTCTGAAGAAAACTGATTCTCCCTTCACCAGGAACCAATAGGAGTGCAACTTCATGAGTCCCTCCCCCATCCACGCTGATATTTGACTGACTTGATCTTGTGCCAGTCTTGTGCATCCAGTCCCACCTCCTGGGAGTTCATGTGTGCAACTATACTGTTATGTCTGACAAACACTGGTTTGCTACTGATATCTGCTTTCTTGGAGCCTTATAATCTCTCTACTCCCTCTTTCATGATGACTCCTGAGTTGGCAGGGTGTGGGGGGGTGATATAGATATCTCATTTAGAGGCAAGATTCTCAGTCAGTACCAGCTTGGTTTTTCTATGTCTTATGACTCAGGTATGTGTTGTCTTCAGCAATAGGGTCTTACCATCAAGTTATAGGGGGTAACCAAGAGTAATAATGACAATATCCTGTAATGTTTGGGGACCCCTATAGGACTCCATTGATCAACAACTCAAAAAGAGGTAACCCGTATGTGGTACCAGGATTTTTATTCGTGGTGGGAATGCCAACAGGTGCAACCCACTGTGAAAGCCAGTGTAACAATTTCTCAAAAAGCTATAAATAAAACTACATATGATCCAGCTATCTCACTCTTTGTTCTAAAGCCAAAGGACTCTATCTTCTGCTACAGAGGTACTTATTCATGCTCATTGCTGCTCTGTTTACAATAGCCAGGAAATGTAAATAATCTAGGTGTCCATCAATAGATGAATGGTTAATGAAAATGTGCTTTATATACACAATGGAATATTCTTCCACTGTGAATAAAAATGGAATTATGAAATTCACAAGTAAATGGATGGAACTAGAAATAATTCTAAGTGAGTTAACCCAGACTCAGAAAGAAAAACACCACATGTTCTCTCTCATATGTGGATGCTAGTTTTGAATCTTTAGATATGTATTTAAATTAAAGTATCTATAGAGAGCAGGAAACCAGAAAGGAGCCATGGGGATGGTCAATGAAATGGGCTAGAATGAAGGTACTATGAAGGGGAAAGGGGGAGTAACAGAACAGGAGGGCTAGGGGGGGGTAGAAGGGGAAGGTAGAGGAAGAAATATTGGCAAAGGATAACTAGAACTAAAGACTGTAGAAACTTCCTGAAATATATGCTTATATAGGGGCTGAACAGCGTTAATAATTATTTCTTGAATGAATGAAAGGCATAAGTTAGCAAAAGGTTAAAGAACCCCATCTTTCCATTTCTTCCTCGAATATAATCAATAAACTAATCCATTTCACTCTTTCACTTCAGGCTTTGCTCATGCTAGCCCTGATGGGGTTAAGTATTTTCTACTTCTTTCTTTTCATAATGCCCCTGATGCTTCTATTATCTTTTCCCCTCCATAGCTACTCTAATAATAGCCTCACTATTGAGCAGACTGCTTCTCCTTGGCATTCAGGAAGCAGGCTCCATGCATATGGTCAATTGATTCGTTTTTAATGTACCTATTATTATGAATTGCCTTCTGGCTCGAACTGAAACCAAACTATGCCCAGTATCTTTTCTCTTCCATACTTCCACTTTGGCCATCAGAAGGTGTCAACATTCAAATTCATTTCCCAGTAATATGGGTTCCCATCAATATCCTTCTTGATTATGGACAATGAAACCAAAGTCTTCTCTGCCTTTGGATGTTTTATTGTTGTTGTTACTGACACTGCTAAAGGACCCAAGCTCCTTTTCACAATCGATCCTATTTGGCTATTAGAGCCAAGGTAGTGCGGCATCATCAGAACTCTTATAACTCTTAACTTATCCTTACAAAGATGAATAAGGAAGAGTGAAGGAGGGAAAGACAACACACTTGCCTTCTTGAGAATAATCTCAATGTACCATCCGTTTTCAAGTACTTAGTATGATGACTTGGACACGGGACACAGGGATGATATGAAAGGCCCACTGAGTTCCATTTTAGCCAGAAAACTCTGTTGGAGAAAGCTTGAGCAACAGAAAGGTTTCTCGGGAGCTGTTTAGTCCAGGGAATCCAAAACATCCATCTCCATGCCCATGACAGTCTGACGTTCTGTGACTTCTTTTAAGACTTTTCTCATTAAAGACTATGTTTTTTGTACATTGCTATATTCTGATGTTAAAATATCATTTCATTAATGTCATACTAGTGATGATATGTGTTTCCATGTGACATTAAAAGTTGGCATTATGTTGGGAACTTAGACATTGGAGAGAATCTTTACTAGTCCTTAAGCTCTAAATGTGGGGGAACCATTGTTTTGGTTCTGTGGCTTCTGTACTTGACGCTGCTTCAGTATTACTAGAAGCCTCGGTAAAACCATGTGTTTGTAAGCTCCGCTTCTAGATATTATGTTCAGAAGCTATTGACTGCAGGGGACCTAGGAGTCAATATTTTACAAAACCCTCTAAGTGATTCTAATGTAGCTCTGACTTAGGAAAACACCACTCTGTTTTTTCCTCTCTTAAAGGAATGAAAGGCGTAACTGTTTGGAATGATTCCATTGTGGGCTTGAATCTGTTAAGAACAGAAGGGAAACATGTTGTCTCACTTGGAATAACACTGAAAACCTTCCCTTAGGCTTTTCCATGGTCCATAGCTAGACAAGTCAAATAAAGAGCTCCAAGGGCTATTGGCTACTTACTCATGAACCTGGGCAAAAGAGATGATTCTACAAATAGTAAATATTCATTGAAGATCTGTTACCCTGACATTTGTTAGCCAGGTTTGATTTAGACATTTGCAGGAAAAATCACATGCATTTGATGCTTGTTTTCTATACTTTTAACCAATCCAAGCCACTTTCTATACATACTATCACCACAGTCTTCTCTCAAAATTGCACCTGTGATGTTACTCTCTGACTCAAAAATTTTCACTTGCATTCTTGGGTTAACTTTCTGTTATGCATGATGAACATTCAAGGATCATCAACTCTTAAGGAAGGAAGGGTTGCTGCAGCCCAGAGTTTCAGAGATTTTACTTCATAGTCATGTGATCCCACTGCCTTTGGCCTGTGCCATTATAGTAGGATCCTAGAATAAGCACATGGCAGAAAAGATGTTTACTTTATAGTAGCCAGAAAACAGAAAGACAAGGAGAAGTCACAGTCCCAATATCGACTTCAAGGGCATGCTCCCAATGACTTAAATAGTGCCACAAGCTGGCAACCAGGTCTTTAGCACACTTGCTTTTAGAGGAATCTTACTGAAATTATAGCACTTACATATCCCAAGTAAAATCTACAATTCCCAGCATGACATTTACTAATTCTGTCGAGTGGATAGAACTTTATATTGAAGATAAAGAATCAAATTGTTTAAGATCACACATGCTGGAATAGTATAACCATCATTAGAATCCAGGTCTCCACATACCAGTGCTCTAGCCATCAAAAAAAAAATACCTGTGCCTTCTAAAGAGGGGAGGACTGCTTTGCACCTCATGTATTGCTAGAATGATAGGTTACATAACCCTTTATCCTGGGTGGGGCACATACTTTGAAATCACACAAATGGGCAAAGATACCTGTTCTACCTCTTACTGGCTTTGTAAACTTAACTGACTTAACCTCTTGGGCCCTGTTTCCTCATTGCTGTGAATATTATATGAGATCATGTATGTAAAGGGCCTAGCATGGTGCTAGGCTTACAGGAGATTCTCGATGAGTGTCACCGCCTCCTCCACCCACCACATTCTATTGTAGTAACCTGAAGAACCCATTAAAACTAAAAGGGAAATAGAATTTAGACACAGGGAATGGAGATGAGGAGCAGAACTCTAGGTTTTACTCCATCCTGGGATTGGAAAGAACTCCTTTCAGGGTCTCAGTCAGGTTCTTTCCAAGTGGATCCCAAGTCTAGATCTCTCCTGGGGGAGCAGCTGGCAATGTGAGCGGTAAGCCCTCCCTGGCTGTAAAGCAGCCTTAAGACTCAGTACTCAGGATGTCTATGATTTCTCATTCTTCATGGCTTGAAGCCTTGTGGGGTTTTATTAAAATGCAAGTGTTCCCTGGGAGAAGCATCATACATATTAACTTTTTGGCCTGATTAACTTTCACTTTCCTCTTTCTATGAGTAAATTCTGTGTCCCTGTACCTTGGGGTCAGGGCATGCTCTAAGGAAACCACCTCCATGCCACTTGTTAAAAATCCCACTGAATGTTCAAGGCCCATGTCGTGCATAGCCTTCCCCAGAACCCTTCCGTAGCTTGGTTAGCTCATATCTCTCCCCCATCCCAGCAACAAGTTCTAGATCCCTGTGTTGAACCATAGGGAACCCCTGACTTTTCTATGTGAAGACTTGCTTTAAATTTTACTTTGTATTTGTCTTGCCCCATGACCTTAGGGCAATAAGTGACTGACCTTAGTTTTGCTTCAGTTTGGAGGCCACTAGAAGCAGGTAATAATATTTGCTACCCATCAATAGGGGACCTGCTTTGCTCATTTGCAAAATGATATTCTGCAGGCTGGTATGACCCTGTGATCTGTGAATTTGGTTGATTCCTTCATGGAACCACAAGCCACGGGACATCTCCATCCTGGCACCCAATTGCGCTGGTCTCATGTGCTTAAAGACTGCATTCATTAGCATCAGACGAAGCCCAGGAGCCCTGAGCTGCGTTTCCACCTGTCAGACAGTTTTTCACCTAGCAGAAAGGTTAATCAGATGCAAGGTAAAAAGGGATTGGCGTTCACCTCTTGCTAGCGCAAGTGAAGACCCTTAGGAAAAGCAGAGTTGCTTGGAATTACCGCGTGGATGAGAGTTGAGCTGCGCACCACTGCTCACCAGCAAGACAGAGTCCCCTTTCCCCTTTTTAGGACTCAGGCACTCCCGTGAGAACAAACCCTCCCTTCCGAGGTAGGGCTAAGGTCTGAGTCTTGGACACTAAGTGGGACTCAGAGATTTGTGCCTAAAGTGTGGGTGGGAGAGGGAAGTGGATGGTTAGCAGATATCCCTTTGCATTGGGGGCTTTTCAGAGTACAAGGCACTCGAAAAGTGGAGGTCCAGGCCCCCTGACCAGGATGTCAGGGGTCGAAAAGCCCTTGACAATACTAGCAGCTCCATCTGGACCCCATTTCTTGCTCCTGAGTATGGAACAGAGAGTCAAGAGGAACCTGAACTGAGCTCTGTGTCCTGCAGGGGGCCTGAGCCGGGCCCCCTCTGGTGCCACTGTACTTCCCTCCTTTCCTGGTCCGGCCCCTGGCCCAGAGTCTGCCCTGGCCAAGCCTAGACCCGGCCCTCTGTGGCTCCTCTGGGCTCCAGGTTGGCGCAAACAAAGCCCTGATTGACTGCCCGGAGGGGCGGGCCTCGCTGCGGGGCCGCCTCCTCCCCTCAGTCCCGCCAGGGATTTGCCGGGAAGCGTGGGGGTAGGGGGCCCGACTCTGAGGGGTGCGCAGGTTAGTTGGGGGGTCTGAGGTCCAGGCTTGAGAAGATTATGTGCACCCTCTGTCCTAAGCCCAGGCTGTACCCTCCAGGTCACCCGTCTCGAGTCCAAGTGGAAACACAAGGACTCCCGAGGACAGGGTGGGGTCTGTCACGGACTAGCTCTTGTCTTAGGGTTCCCAGGACCAGTCTAGTTGAAGGTTGCTTGTAAGAAAGGAGGACGTGAACTCGAAGAACAGACAGGGTCTTCCTTTGAGGCTGGGGCTTGATCAGTGTGGGTTCTGGGACCTGCGGGGAGAAGAGGCCAAGGTTGTTTCTGCTCTTTTTGTTAATTTAACTCTTCTTCTAAGCATCTAAACAAGAATAGGATTCAGTAATTTGAAAGAGGAGTTTGGGGGTGGCAGCAGCGCCTAGAGTAGGTAGGCGAGTAAGAAGAGGAGGAAGGGCCGGGAGAAGAGCGAGGTTGTAGCGGCTGCCTGTTGAGGAAGAGGTGGGAGGGAGGAGG
>PVIU01024099.1:0-26067 GCA_004026605.1 Ondatra zibethicus
CTCTAATGGCTAATGTTTACCGCTAATTAAATCTAAACTCTCACAATCAACTCATCAGCCAAGGCTGAACAACTACATTCTATATCTTATATCACTCTGTTTCTTATAGGGGATATACCAGGTTTTCTTCTATCTCCTATAAACTACATAACTTAAAAGTTAATTCTTAATAGTTGGTACTGCTTATCTTTTGTTCACATATCCCCTTCCTTCCAGCTTCCTAGAGTATTAGCACAACTACTGGAAATGAAGGCATTGTGGGTTTCTATAATTCTGTTTCATTTCCTGTTCCTAGATTATTCCCATCAACTCTTGATATCATCTACTTAATAACATTTCTCCTAGAATCTTGTGGTCAAAATCATTCTCTCTAGGACAATTATACAAATGTGTAATACTGTTATGAACTTATTGACTCTTTCAGGCCAATCACAAGGTACATTGGAAAGGCAACACCCTGTTCGTGAGAATTCTGAATGCATAGTCACACCTGAGACATCAAAAGACCTTAGGGACAAAATCAGATCCACTGCATATTTTTAACAACACTCCCTCTGGCTCACCCAGAGGAGAAGCATTAGGGGAACGTTTTGCTAATACAATAGCCATTTCTTCCATGGCTCTAAGAAAGTGAAACTGAAGGTAGCCAGCAATAATTTGTGTAAGGAAAGCAAAAAGAGCAGGTAGCACATACTCTCCTGCGGCCATGCCCAGAATTGGGTTAAATTCTCATAGGCCTTACTAAGAAGAGAACGCGTTCATGCTATTCTCAGGCCTTGTCCACCAAAGAAGTCACATGGCTCCTGGCAAAGAATGGCTGACATAGACTCATATATTTGAATGGTTAGTCACCAGAGAGAGGCACTATTTGAAGCTGTGGCATTGTTGGAAGAGGTGTGTAACTGGGAATAGCTTTGAAGAGTTTCAACAGCCCATGCCAAGCCCAGTCTTTCTCCTCTTTCTCTCTCCTTCTCTCTCTCTCTCTCTCTCTCTCTCTCTCTCTTTCTGTCTATACATCATGATGTAGCTCTCAGCTACTTCTCCAGAACATGCCTGCATTCAACCACAGTCCATGCCATGATGATAATTGTCTAAATCTTTAAAACTATAACCAAGCCAGTAAGCAGCACCTCTCTGTGGCCTCTACATCAGCTTCTATATTGAGATTTATGAACCTCTCAGGGTTCAGAAGGATTGCTATATCAGTCAAAAATCTGATTAATAGAATCATGGTAAAAACAAAATAAGTTAACTCAAGCATGTGACCTCTACATGTTCTTTAATCTTTTTATGTCCTCTCTAATGGTCTCTGAATTTTTCTTGTTTTTCTCTCACTTTTCTACCCATCCCATATGGTTTCTGGTTTTTATACAGATAGTTAACAAGTATGCATTTCACAGAATCACAAAAAACAGTTGAGCTTGGCAAGGAGGCACTTTGCCTCTCAGAAGGGTCATGGCTATGAAGCTCCTGGGCAGATATCAGAAAGAAAAATTAAGAATTGGAGTTTAATATAATCCACCACATAAATAAGATGAAAGAAAAAAAAAACAGATGATCATCTCATTAGTTGATGAAAAAGCATTCGACAAAACTGAACACCCTGTTATGATAAATGTCTTGGAGAGATCAGGGGTACAAGGAACATATCTAAACATAATAAAAGCAATATACAGTAACCCAAGAGCCAACATCAAATTAAATGGAGAGAAACTCAAAGTTATTCCACTAAAATAAGGAACAAGAAAAGGGTGTCCACTCTCTCCATATCTATCCAGCATAATAGTTTAAGTTCTAACTAGAGCAGTAAGACAACAAAAAGATCAAAGGGATACAAATTGGAAAGGAAGAAGCCAAAGTTTTGCTATTTGCAAATGATATGGTAGTAAACATAAGTTACTTCTACAGATGATAAACACCTTCAGTGATGTGGCAAGATACAAAGTCAACTCAAAAAAAAAAAACATTAGTATCCCTCCTACATACAAATGATAATGGGGCTGAGAAAGAAATCAGAGAAACATCACCATTTACAAAAGCCATAAATAGCATAAAGTATCTTGGAGTAACACTAACCAAAGAAGTTAGTGTAGAGCAAGAGCTTTAAGTCTTTGAAAAAAGAAATTGCAGAAGATATCAGAAAATGGAAAGATCTTTCATGTTCTTTTATAGGTAGGTTCAACATAGTAAAAATGACAATTGTACCAAAAGCAATCTACAGATTCAATGCAATCCCCATCAAAATCCCAGCACAACTATTCACAGATCTTGAAAGAACAATACTCAAGTTCATACAGAAAAACAAAAAATCCAGAATAGTCTAAACAATCCTCTACTGATGTGGGATTCCCTTCTGTATTGTTGCTTTTATTGGTTAATGAATAAAGAAGCTGCTTTGGCAGCTTTGCCTGTGATAGGCCATAATAGAGCTAGGTGGGGAAGTTAAACTGAATGCTGGGAGGAAGGAGCTGGAGTCAGAGAGATGCCATGTAGTTCCTGGAGGAGACAGATGCTAGAAACTTTCTGGTAGGCCACAACCTTGTGGTAATGAACAGATTAATAGAGGTGGATAAAATTAAGATGTAAGAGTGAGCTAAAAATATGTATAAGCTAATAGGTCAAGCAGTGTTTTAATTAGGACAGTTTCTGTGATTATTTTGGGTCTGGGTCGCTTGGAACAAATGAGCACCATCTACAAACAAATTGGTGCAAATGTGGACAACTATATCCACATAAAAAGCTGAGAAAGCTTGAAAGAGAATTCTAGACAGACACACAAAAAAAAAACAGCAAAAAAGAGTTTAACACAGCTTCTTAATAGCTGCATTTTTTTTCAGATGGGCTCTGTTTGCTGGCACTGAGCAGGGACACTACAGCTCCTTTAAAAGAGGTACAGTAAAAACTATGTGGCGTCCTTAAAAATGGCAGCTTACTGATTCGTCAGTACAAATGGCTTTGACTCTTTCAGGAGGTCTAGCTACAGAACATTTAAATGGGGTTTGTGAGCAAAGTGTTACAAATTTCTTAATGGTGACACAGATCCACTATGTCCCTAGAGCTGGGGCAATGTGCATGGATCCCCGAAGCAATGAACATTCCTCTGCCATGTTGGACTGGGACAAGCAAGCAGGCAGGACCACAGAGTTGGTTTTAGTCATGCCCGCTTAGGAATTTAAAAAAAAACGTACTTCTGAACAAAAAATAATTACAAATATGCAATAAAGACAGATTTAGACATTCAGATGGAGACACAGTGTTTTTAAAAAATGTACATAGGTTTGGGAGAGAGAAGAAAAAGAGTAAAGAAACAGTAAACATAATATTAAAGATTATAGACAGTCATAGATTAAAAAAGTAAACATAACAAAATAATCAATAAACTTGTAGAAAAGGTAATAGAATAAAGAAAAATAATAAGCTACATAAGAATGGAAAATACACAGAGAGTCGGGATTATGTATATTGTTATGTTTTCTTTGAATTTTTCGACTGTGAATGAGGTAAGTACAGAGAGACATTTCATTGTACAGGCAGCTAAGCAAAACCAACGTATATATTTTAAACGTATCTTGACTTCAAAATTTAGTTCTAAGAATATGTTGCTTTAGAAAAGAGGTTTTGCTTTTGTTTCCACAGAGGGTAAGAACCTGTGAAATCCTTCCAGACTAATGTGGTTTGATGGAACAAGACCCCCGAAAGGTCTCCTTGGACCCCAAAAATTACTTCGCCCAACAAAAAGCAGGAAGCAGTTTGGGGAGAACTACACCTAAATTCCCAAATATTGTTTATAAATGTTTGTTTACATTTAAAGGGGGATATGAAATAGAGATGAAAACTCTGCATTGTATGAATCTCAATTAATAAAAGTTTAAGGTCAATTTTGTTATATGTATATTTCTGCTCTTGATTAGGGTATTGTGTTTGTGCATTTCATTTATAAATGCAATGTATAATTAAGAAATAAAGGTTAAAGATATTCTTCTATAATACTCAAGCTTAGAGTCGTGTTAGGTTTTCTAGATGTACAGTTATATTTCAGATGGATTGATATTCTTCAAGTCTTTCAGAAACTAACAGAATATGGCATTTAAAATGTTTTAAGAACTTAGAACTTTTCATAACACTGAGCCACATCTTCTCCTAGCAGCACCAATCTACTTCAAGTGGATGATGGGTATTGAAGAGTCTACTTATAGGTTTTTTGGGTTGTTTTTCTTTTTTTGCCATTTGGGCAAGAAACTGTTCTTTTCTGGACTGCTAGATGTTATGCTGTATGAACTGGACATGCAGGACCCACAGAGAAATGACTGCTAAACTTTCCTAAAGATGAGACAGTCCTTCAGGGTTTCTGCTTCATGAAAGAGTCTGCCAGACATTTTGCAGAACACAGAAGAAAGTGACTGACAAACTGCCAATATAGGCAGAACATTTACACAATGGAGTACTACTCAGTAGTAAAAATCAATGACATCTTGAAATTTGCATGCAAATAAATGAAACCAGAAAAAAGAAACATCCTGAGTGAGGTAATGCAGACCCAGATAGACAAACATGGTGTATATTAGATGTAAAGCAAAAGATGACGAACCTATTGTCTATGATCCTAGAGAATCTAGGTAACAAGGGGACTCCTAAGAGATACATACCTGGGTCCTCCTGGGGAGAGGAAACAAACGATCTCCTGAAAAAATTGAGAATATGGGAGGAGAAGGGAGGGTGGAAGGGGATGGGGAGTGGAGAAGCGGAGGTAGGAGGATAACATAAGGAAATGGGATGCTCAAAAAGGGAGAATGACAGAGAGGGAGAACAAGGAAAGAGATATTTTGATTGAGGGAGACATCAAAGGGCTCTCTAGAAACATGGCAATAGAGAAATTCCCAGAAATCCACAAGGATAACCCCAGCAAAGACTAAGCAACAGTGGGGAAAATGCCTAAGCTGGCCTTCCCCTGCTATCAGATTGTTAAGTACCTTAATTGTCATCATAGAACCTTCATCCAGCAACTGATGGGAGCAGATACAGAGATCTATAGGCAAGCACTGGGCAGAGCAAGCAGAGATCAGTCCAAAACAGAGAGGAGTGATAATATGAGCAAAGGGGTCAAGACTATGATGGTGATACCTCCAGAATCAGCTGACCTGAGCTAGTGAGAGCACACTGACTCTGCACTGATGGGGGGTGGGAGCTGTATCAGAAAAACCTAGGCCCACTGAATGTGGGATAAGTAAATTGTAAGGCTTGGACAGTATGTAGGGCCACTGGCAGTGGGACCAGGATTTATTTCTCATGATTGAACTGGCAACTTGGAGCACATTTTCTTTGGAGGGATACTTGCTCAGCCTTTGTCTTGCCTCAAAATGAAGTGTCAAACTTTGTTGACTCCCCATGGGAAGCCTTATCCTTTCTGAGGAGTGGATGGGGGAGTGTGGGGAGGAAGGGTGGGGTGGGAGAAGGGCAGGGATTGGTAACAGGGATATCTATTCAAATTGAGAAAAGATTGTATTAAAAATCTTAATTAAAAATGACTTATAAAACAACAAAAAAAGAAGGGGACAAAAAAATCATTACAGAATTCTAAGAAGAAACGTTTGTGCACTAGCTAAACTTCTTAAGTGTAACTAGAAGTTTATGATTAATTGTAGAAAAATGCAGCAGCGCTGTTGTGCTCTTTAAGCATTTCTACTTCTTTCCCTGGCAGCTGGGAACACAGCTTTGGTAGTCATAGCAACCCACGGGACTGGGAGGGAGGCAAGTTTCCTGATTTACGTCAGCGGCTAGCTGGCTGAGTTAAAAAGAAGTCTCTTTGGAGATTTTGCTTTCAACTCCAGCAGGGTGCCTGCCAGTACCCAAGTGAAAATTGATTTCTCTGAGGCTGATTTGGTGACTCAAGTCTTTTTCCTGTATCTCTAGGGGTCGAGGCATAAATAGTTAATTTCATCTTATGTTAACTAAAATCAAGGTGAAGGGTAAATACAAAATATTAGTAGTTTATTTGTTTAGAGCAAATGGTCAGTAGATTACACCTTCCTGAGTCTGCTGATAGACTCCTCCTGCTTGGGTCTCATTTCTTATCAATGAGTCCTGTCAATAAAGATAGTCAGTCAGTCGTATTATGTATATTTGACTATGAGACAAAGGTTTGACTGAGTGAATGCTTTCACACCAGGGCTTCACAGTGCAGGGAAGGTATCTCCTTGCCCTTACAAGAAAAGTCAGGTTTATACACTGCTGGGACATTATAAAAGGAAGAAACATCATGATTCCACAAGTTTTCTACAGAAATGATAGTGACATATCCAAAAAACTGGTGTTCCCGAAGCTCTGAAATCGGATTCTCCATGAGGAGTGTCCATACTCCCATGAATTGGTCTAATTGATCTGTCAACTGTTTATTTACTGGATAATGCTTGTTGGCTCACCACAATTCCACCTCCAGTTTCCAGTTCTGCATGTATTTCTGCCTTCACTGCATGAAATGATGAACTGTTATATGAAGCTGTAAGTGAAATAAACCCTTTCCTCCCCAACTTGCTTTTCATTATGATATTTCATCACATCAAAAGTCACCTGAACTAAGACAGTGTCAGATGAAAGTTGTGATGTGAGCCCTGTGGTGGTGGCACACTTCTTTAATCCCAGCACTTGAAAGGCCGAGGCAGACAAATCTCGGAGTTCCAGACCAGCCTGTTCTGTAGAACAAGTTCCAGGATAGCCAAGATTAGGCATGAAGCTAGCCATAAAAAACTGAAATCTGTGAAGATGTAACTGAACAAGTGGGGGGGGGGGCATGTTCCAGCCCCAACAAGCAGTAGAACTTGGCAGATTCATTCATGTAACTGAACAAGGTGGGGGGGGGGGCATGTTCCAGCCCCAACAAGCAGAAGAACTTGGCAGATTCATTCACGTGGTTCCGTCTTCAACTAAGGAAAGCCACAGAGGCCAGGTTTATGGCAGAAATACCCCTGCATGGAGGCCTAATGAGACCATTAGGCTTGAAAGTGTAAAGGTGATTTCTGGATTGCCCTGGAGACACCAAGACACTAGACATACTAGAGTCATGGGATACTTGCTGAGATAGCTGCTAGCAGGGATTAGAACCAGCTCAAGAGAAAGAAGTGTATTGCAAGCAAGACCACTGTACAAAGTTGGAGATCTGAAGAGCATTTTGACATCAGATATGGAAACGCAGAATTTGGAGTGTGTCCATCTACTTTTTGGTATTGCTTTGGTACATTATTTCCTCATTATGATCCCTTCCCTCCATTTTTGAACGGCAATGTTCATCCTCTGTCATTATATGTTAGAAGTAAATAATCTGCTTTTATGTTTTGATTTTACAAAGATTATAGTTAAGGGATCACATGATTCTCGGAAGAGACTTTAAACTTTTGACTTATATAAGTTTGAGATTGTTGTAGACTTTGGGGTCTTTGAATTTGTACTGCCACCTGAATCCACATGATGTCCAAGGGCCAGCTGTTCTTGCCCCTCTCTGGCCCTGGAAAAACTGTCAGTCACAGCGCCCTGCATGGGAATGAGAGAGCTGGTCCCACCCCCTTGACAAGCTTGGGAGTGCTGTCTCTCACTTGCCACCATAGTGAAAGAGCTGATCCCAATGACTTGAGCATGGGGGGCTGTCACTGACCATCATGGAAGAGTTAGCCCTAGTTATATGGTCATGGAAGAGGTGGCCCTGCTGCTTGCCTAAAAGGGGGATCCAGGCAGAGGCCCCAACTGACCAACACAAGCCCACATCCAGGGTTTCGAGTTCTTCCACCCCAAAATCTACCCCATCTATGACTTTCTGCAGCTTGTGAAGGGACTGATCTGGCAGGAGCATAGCCCACGGATCTTCATTACATGGAGCGACAGCAGTATATCTGACAATATTTTGCTAATGGTCCACTGTTGATGGTGTATCAGAAGCCAGAGGCCTTGAAGCAGACCAACAACTCATTATAATAAAAATCTGCAAGAAGATGCTTAAGCAAATTGGTACACTATGTGATATACTGCTATTCTCAATGCCAGAAAGATGAAAAAATATATGAGATGGAGAGGCAGGAAAGACAGGAACAAAGTATTTTTTTAAGTATGTTTTTGTTTTCTTGGGGAGGGTACAATGGTGGAAGATGGACAGGAAAGGACTGGAAAATGAGTGGGATTGGGATGCATCATATGAAATTCCCAAAGAACTGTTAAAAAATTGTTAACAAAAAGATATAATAATCACATTTGTTTGCATTACAATTAAAATTTTCTAAAATGCTATAATAAAATAATAATTATATTAGTGCTATAGAATAATCTAAATTAAAAATCTAATACATGCCCCTTTATAAAGAAAATAAAATAGTTCTACAAAAATGTCATGTAGGAAAATATGTTTAGACTTTGATAAATGCTGTATTTTTAAGGTACAGGGAACTTTAAAAATATTCTAGCTCATTTGTTACTTAAATTACTTAACCTACATAGTAACTAAACCATGTCAAATGCATTAAGAATTTGAGTAGCTTTTACTTCAACAGACTAAGCAAGCAGCATGTATTTGAAGAAGCTTCTACATGGAAGCATGTAACTACAAGAAAACCTAGCTTACCATGTCTCTCTGCACATTCCTGAATTGGCAGAGACAATCAGACATACTGGTCAAATGCTTTTCTCCTTGCAAAATTTCTATTTACATGGACACAAATCATTTTTGGAACCTGATCACACTGTTAAATAAGTTGGCCATTCTCAATAACTCTGGTTATATTATCTCTAGAAGATCACACTTTCTCATTTTTATTAATTATTTTAATTGTACCAAAAGTACAAATGATGCTGTTCTTTAGAGAAAGTCTCTTACAGACAAATAACAATCACCTGTTAAGTCTGGTACCTAACTAGAGAAACCACTCTTTATATACAATTTCGATGACCAATAAGAGAAAGTAAGACTGAGATAACATCATGGACTGTTGGGGACCAACTTCGACAAAAATACCTCTGCCAGGGTAGAGGCCTGAGGATTTAGAAACTATTAGTAAAGAATATAAAGACGCAAAAGAAAATAATAAAATGGAGAAACATATAGCATACTATCGGGAGGGAATTCCAGTGAGTACTGAAATTCACCCACATTTAATTTCCTACTGCTAAAAATACTCCTGACCCCAAAAGGTAGGAGTAAGACAAAAACACTACATTAACATGATATAAGGAAATGAATGTGCCAACTTAAGGTCATGGGCTACATCCATAGTTAAACATTCTGTTGCTAGAATAAAGCAAGTTATGCTCACACCCTAGACCAAAACTTTCTGTAGGCAAACCACTGCCTGGGTGGAATCCAAAGTCACCTTCATTAAGAGAACTGGAACTTCCTTGGATCCTTAGACTTTTGTTTAAGGTAGGAACAGATCTACTTCTCTATTCCTAAAGTACAAGGTTTGACAATTAGCCACTCCTGTTGACAATACCCTTGAGAGAACAGAACTCTCTGGTCTAAATCTAGGTGGGACCTTTGTTTCAGAGGTAGAAACATAATAACCATGAAGGAGATAGAAGTAAGTTCCTACTCTCTGACCTTTTTTTTTTTTTTTTTTTTTTTTTTTGAAGCATGCAATTGCCTTTTTCATTCTGGGCACACAGATTAAAATAAGTTGATTCAAAAGTTGAATCATTCTCCTTCCTCAAGAAATAATTTTTGAGTCTTGTGTTTCAATGTGACTTTCATGGCACATAATAATCAAAATTTGTCTTATGGAGCATAAAGAATGGTTTTTTTTAGTCATGTGTATTAAAGCATATTTTACAATGATCAAAATTCATATTTCATGATGTTGGACCCTACAGTCCAACCACCAAGAAGGAGACGCCCCCAGAACCACTCTTCACACCACAGCTGATGTAAAAGCATGAGGATTTTATTAATTCTGTCATGACAGGGTCTTCCAGCATTCGGGAGGCTAGGAAGACCCCGAATAGTTGGTTCAGGCTATTTTTAAAGGGAAAACCCACAGAAGGAAGGGAGGTGTCTGGGGGTTGTTCTTTAACTATTATGATTGGCTTATTCAAAAGGGCTATTACCAATAATTGGCTGGAGAGTGGTTGCCAGATGAGGTAAGGGGGAAACATCTGAGGGTCACTTTGCGCCTTTCCCAGGACCTGAGTCAAAACATCAGTAACTGAGTCAACACCTAAGGGTTATCTTGTCCCTAATCAGGGAGATGGAAAGTTCCCAACATCTCAGTACGTTCATGTGTAGCTGTTAGGCCCTTGGTTCCCAGGGGAGGAGGGGAAGTACTGAGAGGGTTCATAAATGGCTTCAGAATTGTCTTAAAGTTTTACAATGATGCATATTTCTAGGAGTTCTGATGAGCAGATGTAATCACACAGCTGCTACTATAATCAAGATGAGGCTCACTGTACCTTTAAAAGCTTCCCATGAATCTTTGAATGTCTTATGTACTATTTTCTTTAGCTCAAAAAGTTATACAACTGTAAACAAAACTTATGTGTAAGGGTTGAAGTTTGGCTTCACTTATATAACACAGTGTATTTGAGATTTGTTCATGTTTCATGTCAGCCAAGAAATATGGATTGGGATGTTTTTCTTTTGAGACTTATTTACTTTCTAAAGCAAAAGTAAATAAATGGAATTCCAACTTCTGGCCACTGGAACCCTTGTCAGTCTTAGGTGAGGTTAGAATACAAGTGCATCTGTGCTGGTGGTCTGCATTCCAGAGATCATAAACAGGGACTCTTACAAGCCCCAAACATTTATTCATGAATTCAAAGTGTTTATTTTTCTAAGCAATTGGACACTATAATTAATTACTATCCATTAGGCAAGGCTTGAGTATGCTTTTGAATTATATTTTATTACTATAAAGTGATATCCACATTTATGAATTAAGTATATAATATATTAGCTTTCTTTACTGACTGACATTTCATAAAAAATTAATTTGTAATCTGCTGGCCTGGTCTTTCACTTGGGTACCCTGTTCCTTTAAGAGATAAGTCCTGGCCACTCCCAACCTCCCCCTTCCAGCAAGGCAAGGGGATTTCCCCCCTCCTTACTCCCTTTCTCTGGAAATAGAGCTTCTGTCTCTCTCCCTTCCCTTCCTCCTCTTCCCCCTTCTCCCTTTTCCTTCCCCCTCCATAACACACTAAATAAGCTCTATATCCCAGCTCTCTTTGCATGGCACATCTATCTGTCTCCCCTAGAAGCCTCAGGCCACCAGACAGGGGATGCGCTGAGGCCTTTGGTGACCCGCCTATAAATGATAACATTAACTATCTGTCTAACCTCCTCCCTGGTATGTCTTTTACAGACCCTAAAACCTCTGCCTTACTTACAAATTCCTAATCTTACCTGCCTTTGCACTAACAAGTGGCCAGCATACCTCTTAAACAACAACCTAAAGTGGGAGGTTTTAATTCCTACCAGCAAACAGACCAATGAAAAAATTTCTACCCAGTCATGCTCCATACTGCCTGTGTCCCACCAGCATCTCAAGCCCATCCACTTTTCCTTTCACTGGGTAGCCCCCTTCCCGCCCACCTGAAGATACTCTTTTTCTCACTCTTATTTCTTTTCTTGCTCCTATTCTGTCTTTGTTATCTTTACAGCTGTGGGTCTTTCAGTAACCAGCAAAACTGGCCCGATCCGAGGCTGCTGTTCCATCACCAGCCCTCACTCCCCACAGTGGCTGGAGGCATGACATCATGACAGCTGGACCCTGGTGGCTGGCAGCACTAAACAATTTTCCTGTCTACTTCATGTATGAAAGAATATGTGAATGGTTTGACCACACAGATGTAATTCTGTTTTAAATGCATGTTCTAAACAGCCTCTATGTCTCTCTTGTTATTTGTATCTGTTTAAAATTTCCACAGCAGCTCTGAAAATGTGGTATCTCCATACAACCCGTGACCAACACCATTTTGACTAAGGTCAAATCAGATGACCTCACCACCATCTTAACTAAGGGTAGGTCAGGTGACCAAGTATCACCATCTTGACTAAGGGCAGGTTAGGTAACCAATTCGCCACATTTACTGATATATTCCTTGCCTAGTATCTTGGTTACTTAAGTTTTTGTCTCTAAATTCCTCTTACTAACTCTGTTACATGTTTGTTTTGTGCAGTGTCATGCTTTTGGTAGGACCCACCAAAGCATTCACTTCACCCAACTCCTGTTTTATATGTGTATGTGTGTGTGTGTGCATGCATGTGACTTTTGAACTCTGTGTGTATAGGTGTAAAACTTAAAAACAAATGGGTGTAAATGTGCATATACTTACTGTTAAATATTATAATTGTTTATTATATCTCATTCCAGACTAAGAAAACAATAAATCTCATATTTTAAATTGACATATACTTCTAAATTTCTTACAAAAATACCATATATGTAATCCAACTATGCTTTAAAATATATTAAGCTGTTCTCCACTATTGTCACTTCTCCCATTAATCTTCTATTGCAAACAGATTTTTCTTCGCCTTTCACAAGTATAAATATCACCTGTTAAGAGCCAGTACAGTCAAGCTTGGACTCAGCTCGCCAGGCAGATTCTATACTATAGTTATAACTTACCTATACCTGATTAATAGTCATCAAATGCTGAGAGATCTGGGGAATATGGCATTTAAATGTTTATTTATTAAGAGGCTTTTCATAACAGAGAGTCAAGTTGGCTCCTAGTAGCAGAACTCTATTTCCTCCAAAGAAGACAGAAAATAGGTGGTCACAGAACAATGTCCATTGGCACTTTGCTTTATCCAGTGAAAGCACTAATCATTGGGCAGAACTGCCTTTCATCTAAAGCCCTGAAGATCTCCAGCTGTGGGGGAAGTATCAAATGGAATCAACAGCCTAACTGCTCAGGTCAAGGTAGGCTTGTCTTCCTACAGAGTTGTTAATGCACAGGATCTTCATGAGCCTGGCAGGCCCTGCTTCTAGCAACAGAAAACAAATACAGTCCTGATGCCCTTGCCCATGATGACCATGGAGGATGCTGAGAGGCTCTAGATAGCCAATATAGTAAGTTCTCTGTCATTTTTTTTAATCAATAACTCAAGTAAAATTTTATCCTTCTCAAAGATCTTTGATACAGTTTGGCAGCTGACAGGTTTTGTCAGTTTAAAAGGACAGCCTCACCAAACAAATTTCAGTAAGATATACATATGCAAGTTATTAAGGTATGTATCTGCAAGTTATAAAGGTGTAAAGACAAGTACAAGCTATCAAATTTCTCTCTTAGGCTGCCTTGCATAGTCTTAATATATATATAAATACAAGTTATTAAAATGTGTACCTCCAAGTTATAAAGGTGTGAGGACAAATACAAATTATCAAATTTCTCTCTCACACTGCCTTTCATAGTCTTAAAAATAATTTTCATTATGAAAAACATCTGTAATAATCATTCTGACATAAATGTGCTGCTGTTTATACAATGTAAAACTTACATTTTCACAAACTCAAAAATTCTTATGAGTTCCAAGGATCTGAATTAAAGGATCCACCTTAAACAGGTCAGATATAGCCCTTTCAATTCCCTGGTCCTGAAAAATTTTTTCTTCCTAAACTTAACTTTGTCCTCTGCACTGCCAACATCTTGCCAGGTCCAAAAGACAACAAAAAGTTCTACACCACGATTCATGTATAAGAGTAAAGCAACCAGCAACCCCACGATGTGACCAGTGCCCAGCTAACTTGGGCCCCTCCAAGAAAGACTCCAATGCCTATAAATAAGCAGGAAACAGTCCTGAAAACTCACCATCCAAATTCCTTCAATCTACTATGCCTAACTCCCCACCTTTTTATTATAATAAAAAGATGAGAATGTAATCTGTTGGCCTGGTCTGTCATTTGGGTACCTTGTTCCTTTAAGAGACAAGCCCCGCCCACTCCCAACCTCCTCTTCCACCAAAGCAAACTGATCTCTCTCTCTCTCTCTCTCTCTCTCTCTCTCTCTCTGTCTCTCTCCCTTCTTCTGGAGAGGCAGCTTCTGCCTCTCTCCCTTCTTCCCCCCATCCTTTTTGCCTCTCCGCCTTCTCCCCTTCCCTTCCCCTTCCATAACCCACTAAATAAACTCTATACCCTTGCTCTCTCTACTTGGCATAGCTATCTGTCTGTCTCCCACCGAGGCCTCAGGCCACCCGCCAGGGAACCTACCAAGGCCTCAGGTGACCCAAGACCAGCCCTCATGGGACCTTACCCCACCATATCTTTATAAATGATAACATAATTACCATTCACGCAGCATAGTCAAAAAGGCAGATCTCTTAAAAAGAGAAGTTAAGGGATGAGACTCCCTAGTCCACATATTTCATCCTTTATGTACAATCTTCATGAACTTTAGTCTGCTCACATACCATCTCCCTTATTTATTTAACAACTGACACAGTTTATAGTATTACTAAAGAAATTGTCTTTAAAAGGAGTTTATAACTATTAATGAAAAGCCATGGAGTAAAAAGAGATAACTAAAATATGTACAACAGTTTTAAGGTGCTGAGTCCATGTATAACTCCTATTCATACTGAACACTTGAGCATAACTACTAGTTATATATGTTCATATATTCTTTAGGAAACCATGTACCTCCAGCAAATATCCTTGGCTAAGTAAGGCCATATCCAGTGTGATCCAGTAACATTCTTCCTACATTATCTTACGTTTGGCAGATGGCATACATCTTTTTGTCTTGGGGACTAAAAACTGAAATATAACCTTGACTTTCAAAATTTTGTTGAAGAATGTGTTTGCAAAAGAAAATATGCATACCTTCACTCTTGTGTGACTGTCTTACCTAACTAGGGTTGTTCTAGGGCTCTATGTAGACAAACATCACCTTTTGTAAGGATATAGAATGGTAAACATTTTGACTCTTGGTCACTGTGGCCTTTGGCAGTTGGTTTCTGTGGTACTAATCATTTAACATATTTGAAAAGGACCCCAGTGCTTGTCCTATTTTATGTTTAATAAAGTTATCAAAAGAATTAATGAAAGATACCTCTGGAAGACTCCACACTCTTTCCAACAAGACAGCAGCAAAACAGCAGGTGCTCCATGTGAACACACATTTGTCTTCCTCCTGTGGACTCATCCTGAAGGACATCCAGCATCTAGCTTGCAACTAATGGGCTGATTATGTTGTCACTCTTGAGCTCTTTGCCAGATTGCAGAGAAGAGTTTTCTTGGAAGCCTTAGTTTCCAAACTTTCTCCAGCTATGCAGTTTAATTATATGTAGCAAAATGACAACAGAGCTCATAATTAGCCTAGAGATTAATTACTGCTGAGTTGATCCAAATACAGGTGCCTAGACAAAAAGAAAAGTTTTCTCAACACCTGGCAAAAGATGGGCATGAGAGATATAGTTTATGACTCTTTCCATGAGGATAAACATATAAATATATAGATAGATAGATGATAGATAGATAGATAGATAGATAGATAGATAGATAGATAGATAGATAGAATGGTAAATCTATACAATAAATATATATAATGCAAAATGTTGTGAACCTTCATTGCCAAGATGTCACTAAGTAATTTGAAAAGAATCAAACCACAAAACCACAGATGATCAAAATAGTCATATTGTGTTTGCTACAATATATGTACTTGTTAAAACAAATATTCCTCCCAGCCAAATGCCTATAGTTAGAATTAATTTTCTTTTTCCATTTAATCAAGAAAATATTAATCAACAATCTATCTTCTGCTTTACAACTGAACTCTATATGGGAACTACTGTTTAATTATAAAACTAGCTATATTTTTGTTGCTGTGACAAACACCAAGATAATCAAATTTAAAAGAAGGAAAGAGGTAAGAAGTACGTGCAGTCTTACTATCCCATTCGAGGCCACACTTGTAGTGACTTAGTTTGATTCTCCTAGTACCTCTTAGAGGTACTGTCTGCCATCTGGGAACTAAGTCTTTTACATGTGAGCACAGGAAGAGGAAAAGGCTAGATTACCTGGATGAAAAAAGAATTAATACTATTTACACATGTGTGCTATTTCATATCAATGCCTAGCTACAAAACATTTGAGGTATTTTAAACGCATGCATATATAACATCTAATAAACCTAAATTATATTTCCAAGTGATTCTAAAGTGCAGTCAGACTTAAGAATGATTGGTTGGAAGTAACAAAGAATTAGACATATCATACAGTTACCTAACAGTTGAAAGAACAGGCTAAAAGTGAACCTAGAGGATAGAGAATAACAATACAGGTAACAGTAGTATTGAAAAGATGCAATTCAGAATTCAAGAGCCTTGTGTCATAACAATTCTAGTTAATGCCATATTGAAGAATGCACCTAGTTGTTCAGAGGATATACGTTAGTTTGATTGCTTATTTGCTTCTGTGCTCACACATTTAGAGAAGTAATGATTTCTTCCCATGTTTTTAATAACTCTGTTACTTGATATAGAAAGTAAATTATATTCATAAAAAGCCAAAGAAAAACCTGTGGAAAGGAAGGAGAAATAAAATTCGGAGAAAGTTTAAATAGATGAAATAATGAATGCAAACGTGTGGCAGTCCTCCACCACCCCAGCCTACAACAGCATGTCAGAGAGGCTGCAGAAAAGCCATTTGCTTGCACAAGACTGGAGCAGAGATGACATGGCAGCCAGGAGAGGAATGTTGTCAGAGCAACTTCTGAACGAGCACAGCAGAATGCTCCAGTGCTGAGAGGCCCACCACTGTGCATCCAGCCGCCACCACCATCTGCCATTGCTGCCTTCTCCTCTAGAGCTGGGCTAGGCCCAGAGCAGTCACTACCTTACCGTTAGAGAAACAGACAGACAGCCTTCTATAACACAGTTCTGTAAGGAGCATTTCAGGGTTGCAAGGAACCTGTCCTACAGGCACACAAGTACTTGCCATGGAACTGGTGCATCATGGAGGATGGCTGTCTGGGTCAGTCTCCAGCCCACCAGGAGTGACTGCTCATATCCCGTTGTGTAACTGTAATGTGAAACCTAAAAACACAAGTCCAACATTCAGTTCTCTTTCTTCTTTCAAATCTGCACATTGGCAAATTATTGCGTACCTTTGGCTCATTTGGAAATACAGGTATTATAGAATTAAAAGGTTTATTTCATTATTGGCAAGGGACCATTGGCAACTTGACTGACACTGTCCCCTCCACAAGCCTGAAGACTTGCTCTAGAGTTATAGACTCTAGACTCAAGCCAAGTCAGGAGTCATGGTTTTGGTGCTGAAAAGAATTCAGGACTAGTCAGGATAGTGAAGTCAAGTTGAAAATTTTGTTAGAGATATTTTATATACAGACTTAAGCATAAGAGTTCAGAGACAGAAATGTGTTTAGGAGACAATAAGACAAACTAGGGATAGGAACCTTCCCAAAACAAAGTAGGGGTAAGTAAGTTAAACTCAAGTGTAAGTATAAACTTCTCCAAGAGAAAGTAAGCAATTCATTGTTTTAGTATTACACACACACAACAGCCCCCCACACACACACACACAACACTCCCCTCCCACACACACTTTCAGAGACTCTCAAGTTACAGCTGTAAACAAATACTTAAGGAAAGAAGCTGTGTTGGCAGATACCGACTGCCTGATTAGAATTGCAGTACTGTGGAATGATTGGAATGTTGCAGGTGCAAGGGTTCCGTTACCTTTTCTTGAGCTAAATTCTAGTTCTCCAGAACAGTCATCCTGCACTCCCTTCTGTGTCAGAGCTAAAACCTTGTGACAATAGATAAAAGCCCCTTTGAAATCCACTAATTTAGCAGACTACTACCTTCTGCCAACCCCAAAACTAATAACATCATCAGATACCATCTTAAGCCTATAAAAAAGCTCTGCCCATCTCTCTGGTGTACCCACCAATGCATTTTTAACTTGCTTCCATTTATTGCTTCCTTTGTTTTGCAAAACCATGAAAACTTCATGAAATTATTTCCATGAAGTGCCGAGTAACTGAAATTTGTATTCCATGACAAAGATCAAGTTATGGTTTTTCTCTTGACATATCTCATTTTTTTCCTTTTCTTTCTTTGTAAAAGAGGGAGATATATGAAGAGGCTTCAGAGACAGCTTGAATAAAATGGATATCTGGAAAAAACAAAGAAACAAACAAAAAACAGAAGAAGTTAGTATTGCCCTAGGAGCCAGTGTTACTGGAAACCTAAGCAACTACCTAGAGCTAGTAAAATCATGAATCTTTGAGTAGAAACAACCATCACCGCTTTATGTAAGCAGCACAATCTTTAACTGTACTCTAAACCTTTTTTCTTATACCCATGTGTAAGTGTCGTCCTCCCTGTGTATTTGTAACAAATGGAGATCAAACAGAAAACCACAACAAATCAAATGAAGAGTTGTAGAGCCCAGATACAATAGATGCATATACAATACAACTCCCAGATTTAAAATTCAGTAATCATTTGGAAGAGGCGTAGAAAGATTGTAAGAACCTGAAGATAAGGAGGGTTGCTGTTAGGCTGTATTTTCTAGAATGTCAGAATCTACATCTATAAAGTTCCAAAGAAGAACTTAACAAGGACATCAATAGAATGTAGAATGGATAATACAGATGGAGGGGGAACTTCCAGAAGGCCTGAGGACTTAAAAAAACACAAACTACAAACAGTATAGGAATTCTGAGAGCAAGAGAAATAGTGTTCTCCAGGAAAGAGCACATAACATGCACTGGTTACTCAATATGAAGTTGCCAGTCCTGAAAGCATACATACAAATAGTATTATACTAAAACTGAAGAGGCTGTATTTATATTAATATATGTGTATGGATACACAGACACACATACAAACATATAAAGAGATGTATAAATATTGATATGTATGTGGTTATACACCTGTGTAGATTTACATATGTGTGTATGTGAAAATAGATGCTATAAATTTGAAATGCATTTGAAAAAGAGCAAAAAAAGGTGGATAGGATGATGTAATTATATTAAAATCTCAAAAATAAAAGAAATAATTTTTAAAAATGCATCTTGGTCAATAAGAACTTTGTTGCAAATATTCATATTGATAAATATGTTAATGGATTAATCAGTATTATACTGTTACTATAATGTTGAGAACATCTGTAATAGAAAGCTTATTTGGGTGTAAGGTTTGTTTCATTATGGTAATGAAAGTCCATAATGGCAAAGCAGAATCATGGTGACTGGAGCTTGAAACCGATAGCTTAAATCTTAAGCTGGAAGCAGGAAGCAGAGAGGGTAAATATAAAACAGGCAAGTATTAAACTCCCAAATCTTGCCTCCATTAACACACATTCCCCAGCAAACCATATTTATTAAATCTCTCCAAATAGCACCACCAACTAGAGACCAAGTATTCTAATGCCCAACACAATGGGAACATATCATTAAAACCAACATGCATTCTTTCTAGGCATTACTTGTCTACATTTTTGTTGGATCTAACATCCTGTGAATAACATTTAGAAACCATTAAGATGTATTAACATAACAGATCCTTAATCTCCCACAAAGCCAAGAGCTAAGAATGCTATCCGATAACATCTAAGTCCTCTAAGTCACCCTTCACCCTTACTTCTGCAACCCCAGTAAACTCACTAGTTCACCATGGTAGATAAGGGTATAAGAATTTCCTTAGCCTGTCATCAGTTCTCTACACCCAGAAAAGTCTCACAACAGATACAAAGATACCTGATGACAGAATTCTCCTCTCCTACCAGCGCAGATAACTATGAAAGGACACATACTAATACGGAGCCCAGAAAGTTCAGAATGAGGACTGAAGTTCAGGATGTGGACTGTTCTGGTTAGTTTCTGTTGTCAAGTTGCCATAATCTTAAGTCAACTGGGAGGAGGGAACCCCAGTTGAAGAACTGCATAGATCAGATTGGTATATGGGCATTTTTTGTGGAGAATTTTCCTTTAAAACATGATTCAGTTTTGTTTTCTTTAATGTGTGTGTGTGTGTGTGTGTGTGTGTGTGTGTGTGTGTGTGTGTGTGTGTGTGTGTGTGTGTGTTAGCAGTGGTGGTGGTGGCATAGGCATGTTAGTAAGGTTGCCTTTGGAGGCGGGCAACACTAAATCCTCTGGCGCTGAAGTTATAGGCAGTTGAGAGTCACCAGATAAAATTGCTGGTAACTGAAACTGGGTCCTTTGAAATAGCAGTACAAATTCTTAATTGATGAACTATATCTCTCTATGAAATATTTCGGGCATTTTCTTAATTGCTGATTGAGGTTAGAGAGCATGTGGTCTTGGGTTATATAAAAAAACTGACTGAGTACAAGTAAGAGGGAGGGAGCAAGCCTGCCTCTTCTCATTAAGCGCCTGCTCTTACTACCCTCAACGATGGCTTACAACTTAGAAGTATAAGCTTAAAAGAACCCTCTGTTCTTTCTGGGCAGAGTGTTTTATCATAGCAAATTATAACAGAGAGGATAACCAGGCTCTGGGCCCTCATCCTCCAAGCAATGTTAGGGATAGACTCCCTTTAGAAACATGGGACTCAGGTTGGACCAGTCATTGTTTGGCCACTCCCACAATTTCTGTACCAACTTTACTTCAGAATATCTTGTAGGCAGGACAAACTGTAGGTCAAGGATTTTGTGTCTGGATTGGTGGTCGAGTCCCTCTGTTTGTAGTCTTGCTTGATTATAAGAGATGGCTAGCTGAGGTCCCATGTACACATTGCTAAGGATCTTAGCTAGAGTTATCCTTGTAGATTCCAGGGAATATCTATTTTTCTCAGTTTCTAGTTTTCCTAGTTTATCACCAAGACATTCTCCCTTTTATTTATTTATTTATTTATTTATTTATTTATTTATTTATTTACTATTTGATGAGAAAGGGTTTCTCTTGGAATTAATTCTTGTAGACCAGGCTCCCTTGAACTCACAGAGATGCACCTGCCTCTGCCTTCTGAGTGCTGGGATGAAAGGTGTGTGCCACCACCCCACTAAAATGTTCTCCATTTCTAATGTTATCTCCCAGTAATCTCTCCCTATATAATCCCCCAACCTAATCCCTCTCACTCCTGCCCACTACTGGCCCTTCAGCCATTTTCACTATCTATTCTATTTCCACCCAAACTATTCTGTTTCCTTTTCCCAAGGAGAATCATGCTTTCCCCCTTAGTCCTTCTTGTTACCTAGCTCCACTGAGTCTGTTAATTGTAGCAAGGCTATCTTTCACTTTATAGCTGATATTCAATTATAATTAAGTACACACCTTGTTTCTTTTTCTGGGACTGTGTTACCTCACTCAGGATGATTTTTTCCCCTAGTTCCATCAATTTGCTTCCAGTTTCCTGGTGTCCTTGTTTTTAGTGGCTGAATAGTACTCCTTTGTATAAATGTACCACTTATTCTTTATTCATTCTTTAGTTGATGGACATCTAGGTTGTCTCTAGGTTCTGATTATAACCAATAAAGCTGCTGTGATTGTAGATAAGAGACTGCCCTTGTGGTGTGATGGAACATCACATACTTGGAGTATATGCCCAATCATGGTATAGCTGAATCTTCAGGTAGATTGATTCCCAATTTTCTAAGAAGCCATCATATTGCTTTCCAAAGTGGCTGCATAAGATTTTAGTTCCACCAGCAATGGAGGAGTGTTCCTCTTGCCAAGATACATAATGTTCAATCACAAGCAGAGGGCCTAGGTCAGTCCCATGCAGGCTTCCTAGTTGTTACCCTAGAGTCTGTGAGCTCCTGTGGGCTCATGTCTGCTGTCTCCATGGGTTTCCTTTTCATGACCCTGATCCCGCTGGATTGTGTAATCCATCTTCCCTCTCTTCAACAGGACTTCTGGAGTTCAGCATAGTGCTGGTTCCTATCTCAATTGATGTGTCATGTTTTATTGACTCCCATGGGAGGCCTGTCCCTTTCTAAAAAGAGATGGAGGAGGCATGGATGTGGGTTAGATGGGAGGTGGAAGAAGAGAGTGGGAGGAGAGGAAAGAGAGTAAATTATTATCAATATGTAAAATAAATGTAAACCTTAATAAAAAGATCATTTAAAAAAAGTATGTTTACTTTAATTTTACAGTTATCTGTTGTTTCAGCTCATCAATAAGAATATGTTTCTTCAATTTGTAAATGAAATAAAATTGTCATTTTTGGTTTGAAGGCAGGATGTAGGAATTAAAACATGTTTATGGAGTCATGCTATCTTTTTTGCACTGAAGGAATTATCTGTTATTCTCTGTTACTTCAGAATCACATGCAATCAGCTCCTATTGCCAAGACCTTGGCAAATACTATAGATTATTTTACATTTTGAGAATTCTATGGCATGTATGGGGAATTGCCTTATTTCACTTACCATTATGCCTCTGGTATTTATTAAAGAGTTATGACCCAAATCTATCCAGTGGCCATCCAAACTACTAGCCACACTCTGCCCCCCAAACACACCTATCCTCCTACAACCTCGGTGGAACTCCGAAACACAGCTTGCTCCAATACTGAGGGGACAAGATAGGTGAGTAAACAGCCACACTGCAGGATGGCCCACTCTCTGGGACCTCCACAGTGGTTCAAAACCCAAGGCCCCTTCCCCAACTCCCTCGGCTTTTCTACCAAGCCTGCAGGTAGTTTCCTGAAGCTAGGCTCCCCCAAAACCCAAACCCATCCACTGGACCTCCATTGCTACTAGCTGCACCCACATAAGAGCTATGAGAGCTTGCTATAAAACTGAAGGGACCAAGAGCTTGCCATAACACTGAGAGGATTAAGAGAGCAAAACAGAAGAGAAGACAAAGAGAGCAGGCATATAGAGACCTCAGAGGCTTTCCGAGACAGATATTGACAGTACAGAGCAGACCAAGAAAAACTCCCAAACACTCAGACAGCCACTGAAGGGATTAGACCAAGATGCAAAGACACTGCTGGCCTCATTTGAAGGAAGAGATGGGTAGGCACCAATGCAAGAATTCCTCCAACAACCTAAAAAGCAACATGATAGCAGTCACACAACAGGAAGACTTGATCATGCTAACTCAGAAGAAGTAGAAGAAAACAACTTTAAACGTAACTTCACGAAAATGATGGAGACGTTTAAAGAGGAAATGAAAAACTCCCTTAAAGAAATGGAGAAGAAAAAAAATAGAAGATACTAACAAATTCCTCAAAGAAACCCAAGGAAAAAAACAGTCAAAGAGGTGAAGGAAACAGTTCAAGACTTGAAGACTGAAATAGAGGTAAAAATGAAAACACAAACTAAGAGAGTTCTGAATATGAAAAATCTGGGTAAATAAACAGAAACTACAGAGACAAGTATAACCAACAGAATACAAGAGATAGAAGAAAGAATCTCAAATGCTGAAGATACTATAGAGGAAATAGACTCATCAGTCAAAGAAAACATTAAATCCAACAAATTCTTAACACAAAATATCCAGGAAATCTGGGACACCATAAAAAGACCAAACCTAAGAAAAATAGAGGTAGAAAAGGGAAAAGAAGGATATCTCTATGAAGGTACAAGAAGCTTACAGAACACCAAATAGACTGGATCAAAAAAAAATCCCCTCACCAATCAAAACGCAAAACATACAGAATAAAGAAGAATATTAAGAGCTTCAAAGGAAAAAGGTCAAGTAACATGTAAAGGTAAACCTATCAGAATTACATTACTTCTCAATGGAAACCATGAAAGCCAGAAGGTCCTGGATAGATGTGCTGCAGACAGTAAGAGACCACAAATGCAAGCCCAGACTATTACACCCAGAAAGCTTTCATTCACCATTGATGGAGAAAACATGACAAAAACAGGTTTAAACAATACGTATCCACAAACTCAGCCATATAGAAAGTTCTAGCAATCACAATAAGACAACATAAGGAGATCAAGGGGATTCAAATTGGAAAGGAAGAAGTCAAACTTTCGTTCATTGCAGATGATATGGTAGTGAACATAATGATCCCAAAACTCTACCAAAGAACTTCTACAGCTGATAAATACCTTCAGTGATGTGGCAGGATACCAGATCTACTAAAAAAAAATCAGTAGCCCTCCTATACACAAATGATAAAGAAACTGAGAGGGAAATCAGAGAAACATCGCCTTTCACAATAGCCACAAATAACATAAAATATCTTGGAGTAACACTAACCAAAGAAGTGAAAGACCTATTTGACAAGAACGTTAAGTCTTTGAAGAAAGAAATTGAAGAAGATTATCAGAAAATGGAAAGATATCCCATGCTCTTAGATTGGTAGGAACAAAATAGTAAAAATGGCAATCCTACCGAAAGCAATCTGTAGATTCAATGCAATCCCCATCAAAATCCCAACACAATTCTTCACAGACCTTGAAAGAACAACAATCAACTTCATATGGAAAAACAAAAAAAACCAGGATAGCCAAAACATTTCTGTACAATAAAGGAACTTCTAGAGGCATCATCATCCCTGACTTCAAACTCTATTACAGAGCTATAGTAATGAAAACAGCTTGGTGTTGCCATAAAAACAAAAGGTTGACCAATGGAATTGAATTGAAGACCCGGATATTAACCCACACATTTATGAACACCTGATTTTTGACAAAGCTAAAATTATATAATGGAAAAAAGAAAGCATCTTTAACAAGTGGTGCTGGAATAATTGGATGTCAACATTTAGAAGAATGAAAATAGACCAATATCTATCATCATACACAAAACTCAAGTCAAACTGGATTAAAGACCTCAATAGAAATCTGACCACAATGAACCAGAGAGAAGATAACGTGGGAAGTAGTCTTCAATGTGTGGGCATTGGAGACCACTTCTTAAATATAACTCCAGTAGCACAGACACTGAGAGCAACAATAAATAAATGGAATTTCCTGAAACTGAGAAACTTCTGTAAAGCAAAGGACACAGTCAATAAGACAAAAAGGCAACCTTCTGAATGGGAAAAGATCTTCACCAACCCCACATCAGACAAAGGACTTATCTCCAAAATATATAAAGAACTCAAGAGACTAGACATTAAAATTATAAATAACCCAATTAAAAAAATGAGGTACTAAAGTAAACAGAGAATTCTCAACAGAAGAATCTCAAATGGCCAAAAGATACTTCAGAAAATGTTCAACATTCCTATCCATCAGGAAAATGCAAATCAAAACAACTCTGAGATACCATCTTATAGCTGACAGAATGGCTAAGATCATAAACACTAATGATAGCTTATGCTGGAGAGGATGTGGAGTAAGGCGAACACTCATCCATTGCTGGTGGGAATGCAAACTTGTACAACCACTTTGGAAATCAGAACGGTGGTTTCTCAGAAAATTGGGGATCAGCCTACCTCAGGATCCAGCAACACCACTTTTGGGCATATACCCAAAAGATGCTCAATCATACTACAATAGCATTTTTCAGCTATATTCATAGCAACATTATCTGTAATAGCTAGATCCTGGGAACAACCTAGATGCCCCTCAACTGAAGAATGGATAAAGATAATGTGGTACAATTAGACATTAGAGTACTACTCAGAGGTAAAAATAATGACATCTTGAAATTTGCATGCAACAGGATGGGACTATAAAATACTATTCTGAGTGAGGTAAACCAGACTCAAAAAAGTGGATACTAGCTATAAACAAAGGACACTGAGCCTATAGTCTATGATCCTAGGTGATCATAAAAGGTGAACTCAAGGAAAAACATATGTAGACCCATCTGGAAATTGGAAACAGACAAGATTGCCTGACAAAATTGTGAGCATGGGCATGGGGAGAGATGGGGAGGGTTGAGGAGAACTTGATGGAATGGGGTAGTCGAGATAGAAGGACAGAGATGAGAGCAAGGGAAGAGATATCTTGATTGAGGGAGCCATTGTAGGGTTAGCAGAAACCTGGCTCTAGAGAAATTCCCAGGAATCCACAAGGATGACCCTGCCTAAGTCCCTAAGCAATAGAGGAGAGGGGGCCCGATCTTGACTTGCCCTGTAGTCAGACAGATGATTATCTTAAATATCACCATAGAACCTTCATCCAGCATCTGATGAAAACAGAGGAAGAGACTCACATTGAAGCATTGGACTGAGCTCCCAAAGTCCAG
>PVIU01024100.1:0-26097 GCA_004026605.1 Ondatra zibethicus
GTCCCCTCCCACTACCCCCCACCCCTCCTCCCTCCCCCTTCTTCCTTGAAAGAGGGCATGGTGCCCTGCCCTGTTGGAAGTCCAAGGCCCACCCCCATCCCTCCTGGCCTAGGAAGGAGTGCATTCAAAAAGACTCGGTTCTCAAAAAGTTAATACATGCAGAAGAGATAGGTCCTGGTGTCATTGTTTAAAATTCTTTAAAAAAATTTTTGGAACTTTACAGAATTTAAAAAATTACATTTCTTTTTATTTTTTAACTTTTTAACGTTTTTATTTATTTTATTGAGCTATACATTTTTCTCTGCTCCCCTCGTTTCCTTTCTCCTCCCCTTCAGCCCTCTCCCATCATCCCTATGGTATGTAAAATGTTGATTTAAACACTTATTTCAGTCAGAGACTCCAAGATTATAGGAATGACCCAAGGTATCCAATGAAGATTATGGAGCACCATGATATTTCTACCTGGATTATGGCAACACTGACCACTGGGCAGATGCCCCAGTACAGTCCCTGCAGCCAGGACCCATTCTAGACTATGAAGAAGCAGCAGGACACTGGAGAATAGATTGCAACACTTTTGCAATGAGGTCGGTCTTCCCCACGTACCTCCTCCACAGAAAAAACTCTGGCCTTATGGACCTCGCAAAGACTGGTGCTGTTCTGATACTTCTGCCTTCAACACTATAGAGACCTGGGTATGGCTGACTAAATATGGACTGGTCTGTAGTAAGGAGAGAGGCCGCTTGTTGGTTCCCAGCTGCTTAGCCCCGAAATAATCACAAAGAAACCATATTATTTAAATCACTGCTTGGCCCATCAGCTCTAACTTCTTATTGGCTAACTCTTACATCTTAATTTAATGTATTCCCATTAATCCGTGTATTGCCACGTGGCAGTAGCTTACCGGGAAAAGTTCCCAGCGTCTGTCTCCAGCAGCTCCATGGCTTCTCTCCTGCTCTGCCCTTCTTTCTCCCAGCATTCAGTCTAGCTTTCCCCACCTAGTTCTGTTCTTCCCTGCCCTAGGCTCAAAGCAGTTTTTTTATTCATTAGCCAATAAAAGCAACACAGAGACAGAAGGCCCTCCCACACCACTGGTCTCTGTCATTTCTAATAAATTTGGAAGCTGCTTGGGCTACACTTTGGTACAATTTGTCCTTCTCAGAACTCTGATACTGTTTGATGACTAGACTAACGGTAACTTTGTCAGCTCAACAGCAGCAATTAAGGCTTCAGCTGCCTTCTCAGTTCTCTATGTAAAATATAAAAGTTTAAGTAAGTCATAAAAGTTTTAAAGATGGGTCTAAAAATATTTTTAAAAAAGATCTAACTATATCAAAGCTCAGAAAATGATTTAAGATATAAATACAGGTTACAAAGGTATAAATATATAATTAAGATATAAAAAATGTTTTAGACTTCTTTCCAATTCTATGGCATAGTTCTGATAAGCTGGTACAGTAATTACTATTTACTCTTTGAGTCACAAACTCAATATTTTAGAATTATTTTGGTTGTCATCTAGGTATAGACTTTAAAGTGCTTCTCATCAAGCCAAAGACATCTCTGGCCAATCCATACCTGGATTTCTGGACAGAAGAAAAATATGCATGCTTTTAACTCAAATCTGTAGTTTTTGCTAGAATTCAAAGGTATAAATCTACTCCTGCTATTTTACAGATACCTGTTACCTGCTTTTTCTATGATATGGATTTCAGTACTGATTGGTAATCCTAATGCATCTAAACCTTTTAAGACCCTTTCTGTAAACTAAAAATAAATGGGTAAACTTCAGAGAATCTGGGAAGTCATAAAACTTGGATCCACTTCACACAGGTCAAAAGGACGCCAGATAAGTACAGCCTGTTTTGTTTTGTTTTTTTTTTTTTTCTCCTGGTCTTGGGACTTCTCCCCTTCCCACTTACTAGGACTATAGTTCTGATAGTTCTGTAATATTTTTCTTTAACTTCATAAATTTTCACTTCTGTTTCTAGTTTAAACTTATCTCAACAGGCCTCCACTTGACTGGCAGACACATCCAAGCATTATTTGCTGACTTCAACCTGCTCTGAATAACTGCAAGTCCTGGACCTGCTGAAAGATGATGTGGACCAATCCAGCTGATGTGAATGTTCCCTGTCTCTTCAGCAAAGTCAACAAATCAGATACTTAGATAAATACTCCGTTGCCTGAATTCCCTCCTTACCTTTCACTAGACTTTCAGCCTTCTTGGACCCTGATAACAACACCTCAATGTCAACTGGAAGTAGTTACAGATAAGACCACAGCATCCCATGCTCCCTACCCAAAATAGTTTGAAATGCTGAGACAAGAGGAAACTCCCTGGCATGGGGAACAAAATGGCTACCTATAGTGCCCATTGACATACCAGGAAAATAGGCTGAGCATTGTCAATTGATGGATTTATTAACGAAAATAGTTCTACAATAAGATAAGACACTTGACCTTCTTTATGCAGAACCAAAGAGATATTATATGGTCTTAAAATTATTATTTCTATATACGTCATTCAGCATTATAATCTGGTTGTACTCAAAGATCAGAACTGCAGGGCCTTAAGAATGACAACAGTTACAAATATCACTGCCCTAATAATATCTTTTTCTTTCTGGGTCTGGATTACCTCAGAATAATTATTTCCAGTTTCATCCATTTACATGAAAATCCAACAATTTCATTTTGTTTATAGATGAATAACATCCTATTGTGTATATGTAATTTACATTTCTTATTTATTCATTGATAGGCATCTCTTTTGATTTCATTTCCTAGCTATTTTGAATACAGAAGCAATCAATGTGGATGTGCAAGTATCTCTGTAAATTTAGGTATATGCCTGGAATAGTAGAGATGGGTTAAATGATAGTTCTAGTTTTTAAAGAAACCCACAGATTGGTTTTCACATGACTGGTTTACTCTCCCAGCAAGAATGTATTAGAGTTCCACTTTCTCCACATCCATGCTAGAATTGGTTGTTATTTGTACCCCTAATGATGGCAACCCTAACTAGTATGGGATGGAATATTAAAGTAGTTTTAATCTGTATAAGAGTGTTGAACAGTTTTTAAAGCACTTACTATTTATTTGTAGTTCTTCTTTTGAGACCTTTTTTGTTTCAGTTCCATGGACAACCTTTGTGTTGCTTGTCTTCTTGATGCTTAGTTTTTGAGTTCCTTATATAGTCTAGACATTAACTTTCAGATGCATCTCCTGTAGCTTTCAAGTCTGAAATATTTCAGTATCCTCTGTACAGCTGGCCCAGTGACCATAAAACTGCTTTATTTCATTTTGTCATTAACTTTTCATTTCTCTTCTAATTATAATAGATAATTTTGCTGGGTATAATAGTCTGTGTCGATTGCTGTGGTATTTTTTTTAACATGTAATGTATGTTTCCTAACCCTTGTAGCTTTAAAAATTTATGTCAAATAATCATTTGTTGTTTTGATGGGCTTGCATTTATGATTTCATTCTTCTATGTTGCAGAATTCAATACCTTTCTTTAGTCTGCATTTTTAGTGTTTTAGCTATGTTATGTTTGATGAGTTTCTTTATGGTCCAGTCTATTTGATGTTCTGTAGGTCTCTTATACTTGGATGAGCATCTCTTTCTCTAGATTTGTGAAATTTTCTTATATGATTGTATTGAAATGTTTTCTGTGTCATTGGTATGATATTACTCTCCTTCCTCTATGTCCTTCATTCAAAGATTTGGCCATTTTAAGATATTTCAAAATGATCCCTTGTTTTATTCACATTTTTTAAAAAAATCATCTTTCTTGGGATGAAGATATGGCTTAGCAGTTAAGAGTACTGGTTGCTGGAACATGATTCAGACAGTGAAAAGCAAAAACTTGGACATGATCAATGGGGACTTAATCTCTACAAAACAAGGCAGAGATATCCAAACACACAGCAATAGGCACTCCTTTCCCTTGAATACAAGAAGTTTTTCTCATTTGATATGAGGAATGTCTTGTTTTCTGATGAACACATTGGACCATTTTAACCACCACTAGAAACCTCAGAGAGGCTTTTGTGTGGTGATTACTATTTATATATGCTGTTTTAACTTCATTGCAGTGGCTCTATTAGCAGCCTGCTACTAAGGTTAGAGCCAGGGGGTGGGGGAGGATTCCGTTCCATCAGACAGTGGCTCTGTTGCTGCTGCTAAATAATGGTAGCTTAAACTAAATGTCTATTGTTCTAATGAAACTTGAGATTCAAAGGTTAGAGTGAAAACCTGAGAGCTCAGAGAGTCAGAGTAGTAACTGGCTAACTTTCTCTCTTATCTGGTATCACAGGAGCCTTTCTCATTTCACACTGTCCCATCTAAAAATAAGCCACATTATGCTCCTCCCTGCTACTTCCTGTCAACTAGTTGCTAACCCCACCTCTCTGATCCCACGATCATTTTGTTTACTTAGCAGAAATGTAACACATCTTTACATAGTGAAACAAATGCAGCAGAAACAAATGTAACACATCTTTGCATATTTAAACAGATATTCTACAATATATATATATGTACCTTTTTTGTTGTTATAAAAGTGAATTCAACACATAGAGTCGACAGGATTGATCCCAACCTTCTGGAGCCAGCAGTTCCTTTAGGTTCATGGGGTAAATATCATTAAAACCACCATGCCGATTCCTTTCTGGAATGAATATAACTGATGGGGAACTTCCTTCAGCCAATGGCCTTTGAGAGGTTGGACCAAGTTGGGCCTGGCCTTGGGTACCAAAAGGGCACAGGCCCACCCACTCATTTTCCTGTCTTGCTCTATTCTGTGCTACAATAGGCTCAAAGAGGCTTCTTTATTAACCAATGGTATTCACAGCATACATAGGGTAATCCCACATCATCTTCCCTTTTCTGTTTAAATAAGAAGGAAAGTTTTAACTTTAACATAGAAAAATCACATATAACAAAACAGTTATCAAACAAGAATTATAGTTACAATATTTATATATACTTTATCTTTTATCATAACTAAGTAAAACTGTAATTACAACTATCTATCAAAGACTCCAGAAGGATATATTACCTAAGGAAATAGGAAGTGCATTGTAAGCAACTTCTAAAACTCTAGAATTGACAGATATCTACCTTCCTGGATAGTCACCCAAAATTCTTCTGTATTGTTGAAACATCCATCTTCAGCCTACAGGCCCATTATATTCAGCAGACTTTTCCATGAAGCAGGAAATCTGAAAAACTGTTTTGCCTCTATTGGCAGTTTGTCAGTCAACTTGTGTCCTGCAGAATTTCTGGCAGATTTTCATGAAGCAGGAACCCCAAAGGACCATCTTACCTTTAGGCAAGTTCAGGAGTCATTTTTCTGTGGGTCCTGCATGTCCAGTTTATACAGTATAACATCAAGCAGTCCAGGAAAAAGCAGTTTCTTGCCCAAATGGCTAGCAAACTCCATTAGGAGCCTATTTTATGCCCATCTTCCTCTTGAAGTAATTGGTGCTGCCAGGAACAGATGTGTCTCATTGTCATGAAAAGTCTTAAATTCTTAAAACAGATAGGGTAAGGTGGGAATTCCAAGCAGATAGAGGAGGAGACTATAGGTGGTGTCAAAGAGAAGCCATGTAGCTGCCATAGGAGACAGATGCCAGACGCCAGATGTAACCTTCCCGGTAGGCCACAACCACATGGCAATATACAGATTAATAGAAATGAGTTAATTTAAGATATAAGAGCTAACCAATAAGAAGTGTGAGATAGTAGGCCAAGCAGTCTAGTAATAATATAGTTTCTGTGTGATTATTTTGGGTCTGGGAGGCTGGGAACAAACAAATAGCCTCTAAAAACATACAGCTCCCAATTACCTAACTTCAGAGGACAGGCTCCAGGGACAAAATTTGTCTGTAGCTTCTCCTCATTGATTATACCACACGATGGTTCCTTGCTGACCTCTTCCTAGGCAGACCGTTAGTAAACAAAGGACTACAAAAAACAATAATCACTGCTTCTCAACTCTCCTGGTAAAAATAGCCATCCCTCGATGTGGAACAAGAACACACACCCCCGGAGTTGTTATTCTGATTACATTCTGTGAACAGATTGGGTGCAAAGGATAAAATATTAAGGTCAAAATGGGACCCACAGTTCCCCACCTAGATGTAGTCAGTGTGACAGGTTTTGGGGAAGGGTACAGGAGGCATAAAGAGGCAGGAAAGGTGTTCCAGTTCCTTGACCCTACCATGTGTGTTCAGAATTTATTTCGGGTATAAATACTAAATCTCTTTCCAGATCAATATAATACAGGAGTGATGTGACTTTTTTTTCAAAAAAAGAAAAAAAGAGACTGCCAATTGCTCTTCTAGAGGATTTGAATTTGATTCCTAGCATCCACATAGTTCACAAATATCCATAACTCCAGTAAGGGGATCCAATACCTGTTTCTGGCCTTTGAGGGCACCAGACACATATACACTGCACATGCATGCAAATAAAACACTCATGCACATAAAATAAAAAAGAACGCATATACAAAAATAAGTAAATAATATAAATAAGGTTCATCTTTTTTGAGAGATTCAATTTCCTCTACCTTGCTTCTAAAACTACTTGTTTCACTTTCCAAAAATTTAATTGTGTATTACCTGTTTATTCTCATTATCTTCCCTTCAGTTTTGCTGCACAGTAACATCTACTAGCCCTTCCTGTTTCTCTTTCTAATTTTATACGCCAGATTCTCTATAAAAATCTTTGAAGTAGAAAAAAGTTTTTCAGGACTTCCATTGTGTTTCTGTTGAGTCTACAAACCAATTTGAAAGAATATGATGTATGTGCTATACTTTGACTTTCTAACAATAAACTTTGTTAAATTTGAAAGCTTTAAATTCCCTGAATAAATTCCCCAACTATTCCATAAGTATGTTTTATAACTTTTACTTTCAGATTTCATGGCTTGCTTCTGACTTCAGATTTGTAATCTATTCCGGAAGCCATGAGTTGTGTTGTACCTAGTTTTACATGAGTTACTGGGATCTGACATCAGGTCATCAATCTGGTACAGCTCTCTCCCTAACTTTAGCACTGCTTCCTTTTATTGTATATATTTATTATTACTATTATAATCAATTAAGAGACTATTTTCCTCATATGACATCTGTCTGTCATATCTTGACAAAAAGGAGTGGCATCTGGTTTGGCACCATATGTCAAGTTAGATCTGCAGAGAATAGTGAAGCAATAGCCACAAGATAGAAAATATAGAAAGAAAAGCCTATTCACAAGGCTGTATTTACATAATGACACTACTTGAAAGATTAGAATACTGATTGGCTTCAGTTGTTCAGGGAAAATATATTTACATCAATATTTATTTTACTAACCACTTGCATAGTATTTACTATATACCAGGCACCAATCTACAACAAATATTGTTTCATTTGATCTTTTCAATAATCCTATTTAGTAGGCACTGTTGTTTTCATTTTGTAGTTTAGAAAAATTGAAGCACAAAGAGTATGATCAGCATGCATAAGGAAAACAGTGATTCAACCAAAGTCTAGCATTCACACCAGTCAGAATGAAGGAAGGTTTCATAGCTGGGGTTTCTATTGCCATTCTAAGCTTATGGTTTTTTTTTGTCATTGTTCATCACCAAACAGGAATTCAAACAGGGCAGAAACCTGGAGGCAGGAGTTGATGCAGAGGCCATGGAGGGGTGCTGCTTACTGGCTTGATCCCCATGGCTTGCCCAGCCTGCTTTCTTATGGAAACAAAGATTACCAGCCCTGTGTGACACCACTGACAATGGGTCTCTTCCTTCAATCACTAATTAAGAAAATGCCCTACAAGCCTGCCTACAGCCCGATCTTATGAAGACATTTTCTTAATTGAGGTTCCCTTCTCTCAGATGCCTGTAGTTTGTGTCAAGTTGACAAGAAACTTGCCAGCACAGAAGGCCAAATTGTTTTCACAAAGCTACTAATATTGGTCTCATCAAATCTGAGAAAATTATATAAAATAGTGTAACCAAGTGTAAAAATACAGAGAGAGATGTAAAGATTTTGAGGGCCAAAGATAAAGATAGTCATGTTGCAGTGAATGAATAAAACAATAAATTCTACATGGTGTGTATAAGACAACTATAAAAAGGAAATAACATTTAGGCTGGATCTTAAGAATGAGTAAGACATGGATGACTTATGTGAAAGGATGGAATTTGTTCATTCAGATCACTTCTTGAATGGATGAAAATGTGTCCCTGACTTACCATGCTTCAAAACTTAGATTCTCTTATTTTACTGTGTAATTGTGATATGTACTTAGTCAAAACCATACTGCAGGTTTTAATTTGATTTTCTTCTCAGGCTCGCCAAGGGAAGTACGAACTTGTTTTGCTGAAATACGTAGCAGCTCCAGCTTTCAGCCAGCCTTGCACTCACATGGGGAAAACACTCAATACTCTACGGTGAGCTGGGCACCTAGGTTGTACACTAGGTAGGATATATTCAGTGTGGCTTCAACTTACAGAATTTTTGACTTAAAATGAGTTTATCAGGACCTAGTTCCATTGTAAGTCAAGGAGTATCTTTATACTAAGGGCTTAAAATGGTACATCTGGCTACATGTATTGAGTGCATTCCTAGAATCTCTCTTGGTTGCCCATGACCATATTATAGAATCTGAATGTGAATAGAGAGAGAGATGCATTTCATTTCTAAGACTGACCCATAAATTATCCTTATCTGATTCTCTGTGTTACCTCTCCCTTACCTATGAGTGGGGTGCGAAAGATTTGGCAGAGATGTTTAAACATGGAAGAAATGATAGATCCCCATTTGAAAGAAACTTGGTATTATTGTTTGAAAATGAAATGCTCCCTATAGGCTCATGTGTTTGCATATTTGATCTCCACCTGCTGGCACTGTTTTGGAAGGTTGTAGAACCTGTATAAAGTAGAGCCCAGATAGAGGAAGTGGATCACTGAGGGGCGGGCCTTGAGGTTTTATGACTGAACCATTCTTTTTGTTTGCACTCTGCTTCCTGTTGAAGGCACAAACGTGATCATATGCCTCACGCTCCTGTTACCATGTCTTCCTCACCATAATTGACGGTATTTTCTTAAATTATAAAGCAGAATAAGGGGCTGGAGAGATGGCTCAGCGGTTAAGAGCACTGACTGCTCTTCCAGAGGACCTGGGTTCAATTCCCAGTACCCACACGGCAGCTCACAACTGTCTGAAAATGCAGTTCCACAAGATCTGATACCTTCACACCAATGCACATAAAATAAAAGATAAATAAATAATTTAAAAAAATAAAGCAGCATAAACCCTTTATTCCTTAGGTTTCTTAATATTTTGTAACAAGAAAGACAGTAGTAAATATACTTGAATCTCCATTTCCTCCTGTGGAGAGCTGACTATTCATAAACCTGCATGTTTCTTTGTAAAATTAGAACAAATAATTAGATTGGGTAAAATCACTAAGATTTTGACATTTATTCCAGTAGCTATATTTTTATACTAAGGCTTTATATAAGGGCTTATCCACCTACTGTCCTGTGGGTCAAGAGCTTATCAGTTATAGAAATGAAATGTAAAGTTACTTTATAAAAAATATAGAAAGAAACTCATGCTGCTAGCATGAGTTATGGGCCAGGCCAGAATCCAATGCAGTGGATAAGTGTGAGAAGAGGAAAGCAAGAGAGGAGAGGAGAGGCAAACAATACAGCAAAAGGGTTGAAATTAAAGCTGGTGTTGACAAGTCATTACCTGTAATTCTCACCCAGCCCTTCATTCTTGTAAGGAAATTTGGATCAAAACACATTCATGTTTCCCCATTTCATATAATCTGGTGCTACTTTCCTATTACAATAACAGAGTAAGTGTTTGCATTAGCAACTGTATGAGCAACAAAACTGGAAATATTAGTTTGCTTCACTTATAGAAAAAGTTTGATGTGAGAAAAAAAGAACATGTAGGAGACGGAAGAGATTTCTTAGCCATTAAGAGCCTATTGCTCAGCTGGGCGGTGGTGGCACACACCTTTAATCCCAGCACTTGGGAGGCAGAGGCAGGTGGATCTCTGTGAGTTTGAGGCCAGCCAGGTCATTAAGAGCTAGTTCCAGGACAGCTAGGACTGTTACACAGAGAAACCTTGTAAGAGACTACTATTCTTGCAGAAGACCCAAATTCACTTCCCAACACCCAGTGGGCAACTCACATCTGCCTGAAAAGGCAGTTGCAATGTATCTGATACCTCAGACCTGCTTGGGCACCCACACACAAGTGGTGTAAACACATACACACACATACCACAAACACTATATATTCAGCCATGTATCTGTGTACAATTATAAATGTGTATATAAAGTATATATATAAAGCATATATATAAAGTATATATACATATATGCCTACTTTTAAACAAATATAAGAAAAGAACTATGTTTTCTTTGTACTTGCCAAGAAATCTGTGTTTACAGTTTTTACCCATAGCATGAAAGTTGCATATTTGTAACTACTTTTTCCTGTACTTCATGGTATGCTGACAATCTCACCAAGTCTTTATAGTGTCTTATTTTTTTGTTTTGTTTTGAGACTGGGTCTAATGAAACTGAAGCTAGCTCCAACTCATTATGTAGCTGAGGATGGTCTTAAACTTTTGACCTCTTACTTCCATCTCCAGAATGCTGGGATTACAGGTGTTTTCCAACATGCCCAGTTCTATGCAGTGCTGGGGGTTGAACCCAGAGTTTTCTGCATGCCAGGCAAGTACTTTATCAACTGACCTTTCCTCAGCACCCATCGTGCAATTGCCTAAATTTCACTGAGGTTATTAGCCCCTGCCAGTCCGTTGTTCACTTTCCTCCATTGTCTTCAAGTATTTCTTCAAGAATTGGGTTCTGCCAACTCACCACACTCATGAATGAGATAAGCTTTTAGCTATTTAAGAACTTCTCAACAAATATATTCTGTGACAAGAGACAGTTATTTCCCTTAGGAATATCTTTCCTCACATTCTTTCTCCACATTGCTTCAAGAGCAGCTATTTCCTAACAGAGAAAAGAAACATCTAAGGAAAGGTTCTTCATATTCTAATACCTTCAAAGTTGCGATACTGTATATCTCAAGTTATCTTAATCTCTTAGTATGGGTGCATAGGGGTTCGAAAAGTTGCATAAATGGCTCAGTAGTTGCTATATCTACCTCCCTGTTGATATAAATATAGAATCTAACTTGTGATATAGTAATATGACTAGTGTTTAGAAGAAAGTGGCAGACATGTAAGCTTTGTGGGAGTATCATGTGTCGGGGGAATAAATGAAGAAAGAGGAATTGGAAGATCTGTCTTTCACTAGTCCCCATCTCTCATCCCATCTGTCACTTTCAATATTTTGAATGCCTGTTTCTTTTATGATGGGAGGAGAAATGGTTATGAATCTAAGTTGATGACACACACACACACAAATAAGCACACATGCACATATTGATCAAGTAATCTCTGTAGTATGGTTTTCTCTGACACCTATAAAATATTTTATTCTCTTGTATTTGTCAGGGTTCTCTAGAGAAATGGGAATTATAGAATTTATCTCTCTCTCTGTACACACACACACATATACATTATACACATATATGTGTATATATATGGAATTTATTAGAATGACTTACAGGCTGTGGTCCAGCTAATACAAAATTAGCTGGCTATTTAGTAGTTCCTCAGTTAAGAGTGTCTCAGCTGGTCTTTAGTGTACACTGAAATTCTAAAGAAGTAAGCATCAATGCCAGTGAAGGAATGGATGTGCTAGCAAAGTGAGAGCAAGCAGACAAAGAGCAAAAACTCCCTTCTTCCATGTCCTTATTTAGGCTTCCAGCAGAGGGTGTGTCTTCCCACCTCAAGATCAAAGGCATTATTCTTCCTGCCTCAAAGGTCCAGACTACAAATGGATTCACCCACTTCAAACCAAGCAAAAATTCTCACTGGTATGCCCTCTGTTTCTGGATTGTAGCTAATTTGAGATGTAGTCAAGTTGACAACCAAAAGTAGCAATCATAAGTCTACCCCTTGTCAACTTGACACACAATCATATATCCTTATGTCATGATTAATTTCCAAATGAAAATAATAACCAGGTCATAATAATGCCTAAACATAACATAACTGTCCTTCATACAACTGCAAACACTTTATAAATTTAGAACAGGAGGCAATGTCATTTAGAGGACATTCTTTTGTCTCTTTCTTTTTTTTTTATTAATTTTATATACCCAACCATAGTTTCCCCCTCCCTCCCTTCCTCCTGCCTCCCACACCTCCCCCATCCCCATCCTCTCCTCAGAGAGGGTAAGGCCTCCCATGGGGAGTCAACTAAGTCTGGCATATCAAGCTGAGGTAGGAACAAGTCCATCCCTACTGCGTCAAGTCTGTGCAAGGCATTCCACCATAGGAAATAGGATCCAAAAAACCATTTCACGCATCAGGGATAAATCCTGGCCCCATTGCCAGGATCCCACTGCCAGTGGTACCACAAATAGACCAAGCTACACAACTGTCACCCACATTCAGGCACAGTTCAGTCACATGAAGGCTCCCCAGCTGTCAATTCATAGTCTAGTATCTTGGGTCAACTCTCTCTCTGGTTTTCCCCATCATGATCTCCATCCCCCATCATATAATCCCTCCTCCCTCTCTTCAACTGGACTCCAAGAGCTCAGCCCAGTACTTGGCTGTGGATCTCTGCATCTGCATCCATCAGTCGATATGACGGTTTCTCAGAAAACTGGGAATCAGTCTACCTCAAGATCCAGCATTATCACTCTTGGGCATATACCCAACGGATGCTCAATCATACCACAAGGTCACTTGCTCAACTATGTTCATAGCAGCATTATTCCTAATAGCCAGAACCTGGAAACAACCCCAGATAGCCCTCAACTGAAGAATGGATAAAGAAAATGCAGTATATTTACACAATGGAGTATTACTCAGCTGTGAAAAAAAATGACATCATGAAATTTTCAGGCAAATGGATGGAACTAGAAGAAATTATCCTGAGTGAGATAACCCAGACCAGGAAAGACAAGCAAGGTATGATTCTCTCATAAATGGATACTAGATGTAAAACAAAGGATAACTCTAGAAAGGGTAAATAGATAAGTCTTCCTAGGTAAACTGGGGGTAGGGGAGAAAGGGGATAGGCTGGGGGATGAGAACGTGAGGGGAAAAGATGGCTGAGTAGGGGGAGAGACTGAGAGTGAGAGCAATGAAAGAGATATCTTGATAAAGGGAGCCATTATAGGGTTAGGGAGAAACCTGGTGCTAGGGAAATTCCCAGGAATCCACGAGGATGACCCCGGCTAAGACTCCCAGCAATAGTGGAGAGGGTGCCTGAACTGGCCTTCTCCTATAATCAGATTGGTGGCTACCCTAATTGTCATCATAGAACCTTCATTCCGTAACTGATTGGGGGACATTCTTTTAGTGTCTCAAATATAAATATGAAAACCATTGACATTCTCTTAATTGATGTTACAACACATAATAAAGAACTTGAAAGAAAAAAAAACCCATAAATATCTATACAATGCATCCTTAACAAAATATAACAGAAATACTCATGTCAACTACAATCCTTTCTGCAATGGTTATGTGGCCTTAGCTGGTTTTTCTAACTATCTTCCTCTGCTACCCACTTTGTATTTCCTCCACCCTTGGCAAGCACTTCAGCAGCTCTTGGCTCTTTTCTTGGAGGAGCGACCCATACCTTTATTCCTGATGGGTATGTGCCCTTTGTCATCCTGCTTGGATTAGGCTATTGTAGTTTCCCATTGAGTTTAATCACAGGACATGATAATAACAAGAGACATTCTAAAGGATCTCCTGCACTCCAGACACAATTCTTCTTACCTCTATTGTGAAGAAGCAATGTAATTTCCCCATGGTAATCTGGATCTATTACCCTCATAATACTGCTATTCCTTTCTTAGCCTGCTGGTTTAAGAGCATTAGAAGCCCAAAATGTACAGGGGAACCCTGAGCTTCCAGTTCAGTGGAATGCTTGGTGCAGCTCTTAACAGGAGCATTTTCCCCTCTGGAACCAAAACTTCTAGACCTGCAGAACTTAAGTTTGCAGGAACAGGAAGCAGTAACTTTCCTAGTGAGTTACTAGGGATGGTAGTAAGTGCAGCTATTCCCTTTCCACCTCTTGATTCCTGGATCTATGGATCCTGGTTATGGGAGAAACCATACCATATATTAGATACTGATTCAAAGCATATACTGCTTTCTGGAGAACCCTTCCCCAGCCCTCCACGCTGCTGCTACCTAATTGGCACTGTAACCATGTCTTCAAAAGGCTATTCCATCTTTGTATTGGGCTAGCTGCTTCAGGATAGTGGGAAACATGGTAAGACTAGTGAATTCTATGATCCTAGGCCCACTGTCGCGCTTCTCTGGCTGTGAAGTGAGTTCCTTGGTCAGAAGCAATACTGTGTGGAATACTATGTCGGTGGATCAGGCATTCTGTAAGTTTCTGGATAGTGGTTTTGACATAAGCGTTATATGTGGGAAAGGCAAATCTATAAACAGAAGTCTCTACTCCAGTAAGGGCAAAGTGTCCTCTTCACAGAGAAAGTGGTCCAATGAGGTCAAGTTGACAAACAAGAATAAGATTCCCACCTCTCTTTTCCCCTTAGTCTGCTGTTGAGGGGAACTCAAAGGGATCATTTTTGTCTTTAGTCAGAGGGAGCCAACCTTTAGGAGAACTAATCCAATAGACTTACACTTTTAATTTACATTATTTTATCATAATTTTGTCTCACATGTACATACATAAAATGTAAACAAATTTGACCCATAAAATGCTTTCCAGAAGCCAGGAATTTTTTATAAGGACTTTAGTGAATAAGCTTGCTTATCATCCCCCAAGTCCCTATAAGGTTAAAAAATAAAAAATAAAAGATTTCACTTCTATTTTAAGGACTTCAGTTTTCAAAGAGGTACAATCATTAAATACTGTATTCTATCTTTAAAAGGAAAACAGTAAATCATGCATAAGCTTTCATATGAACATTCCAATAAGACCAACAAAATTATAATGCCATCTCTACATCATTAGCCTTGCAAAATTGCCCATTTCCATCAGGTATCTGCTGCCAAGTATATTCAGAAGGCCCCATAATAGAACATAAAAAGGGAATAAACCCTATTCCAGGAAAACCTCTAGCCATTCCTAGAGTTTCTCATCTCCCACTCGCTCATACATAATCCTTTCTCCCATTAAGGTTTACCCATAAAATGAGCTGAAATATACAAGATTTCAACTCTTTTGAGAAGTTCAACCCATCCTTTATTCTTTAGTATATACTACTGTCTTTTCCTTATGTATCTCTCAAAGACATACTTAATTCTTAATAAATTCTTTACTTTTAATAAACCCTAGGTTTCCTTCATACCTATCATGCTTGCCTAGATGATGGACAGGCCTACTTTGATTGGCTCTTACAGGAGAAGGCCATGACATGTCTCTGCTCTTTAACATCCTTGTCTAGAAAATCTTTTGACCTTCCAGACAGTTCTGGCTGTCATGTCTCTATCCCACGTCAAAGTTATAAATCAAAAAAATGAATATACAAAACAGTATTGCCCTCAGATACACAGTGAGTTTGATGCTAGCCCGGGCTGTATATGACCCTGTCTCAGACAAATAAAGCCAAGCTTTAGCAAGAGCAAGTAGCCTTCACTTGAAGGACCTTGACAAAAAGTCATGTCACCTCTACCTTCCTCTCTGTGTCTAATCAGCAGCTATCCCTTTCTAAGGTGTTTTACATTTTAAGGTGGAGCAATTGTGATTAATTTTTCCTTTTTCATGTTATTTCAAATTCTAAGGAGGGGCAATTGTTTCATTTATTTACCTGTCACAATTTTTTTACTTGCAGATTTGCTGTGTTAACAGAATCATACAAATTGGGATCAGAAACTGATTTTCCAGAAAAAGACTTCAGCATTACAAATCTGCAGGTTCAAGAACATGGCTGTGAACAAATAACTCTGCTTAAGCAGGTGGAATCTTCCACCCATTGCTCCCTACCTCTCAAATCCTTGAACCTTTTCTCTGGTGGAAATTGGAAAATGCTTTCTTTTGAGATGGACAGTCTCCATCCCATGTTTACAAAACCTAGACTTAAATAAAGCTATCTCCTCCTCCAGTATCTGTCTTTCTCAATGTGTTTCAGCAGAGACAGTAAGGAGTAAGACTGCCAGTGTCCAATAACAAGTAGACAACTGCAATTTCAGTTCTTGGTTGTCAAGATGATGACCTTATAGAAGGAGTCCTGCTAATGTCTGACTAGCTACCCAGCATACCATTACCACAAAGGTCTCTAAACAGAGATACAAATTGAATGTTTAAGTTTCACTTTATCAAAGGGCTAGGGATCTATGAAGGCAGCATGTTAACATTGCCTTCCATCTCAACTCTTGTCAACATATTATATAAGGAAAGTGGCCATGAAAAGTAGGGACATGGACAAAGGCAATCATTCTGGTGCTCAAATTTTGCCTCTCTTCAGATGGTCAACAACATTTCTGAGACATATGGTTTCTGTACTTCTCTCATTATCATCTCTTGCACTCTCCTTCATTCTATGGATTTTTGGGCTTGGGCACTTCTAGAAGTGCTGAGTCTAGTTAGTGTCTATTAGTATCAACCTTGTATTCCTCTAGAAACTTCTAGGCTGGATGGAGGGCTATCTTAGAACAAACCAACCATCAATAGTCTGTACTGCTATGTTATTAATAATATATTCATACATATCCCTTTCCACAACATGGAGTATATGTGTGTCTCATACAGATAGGAAAATGCCTCTATCATTCCTTCCTGCCCATGTCAATCCTGACTACATACCACGTAATACCAATTTATCCTGAAATTCTTTTCTTAGGCATAAAATATGATTATGGTTTTAATAGAACAGAGGTCTCTGGAAAGAACTCTTAAAGTTGGACAGCTAACAATGTTGAATTTTCTTCCATTGTCACTGATGATATCACACAACTATATTTGAACTTCTTGCTTAAACATGGTCTACATTATGTTACACTGTTGTTCATTGGTCACAGTAGGTCCAGAATCAGTGGAACAGAAATGTATACTCCTTAAAACAAGGAAGCAAGGGAGTGGATAGCTATGAAGAGCAATATAATAAGCCATATCTTGTCATTCTTGAATATTGCAAGGCCACATTCTGTTATCAGGTACCCCACAGCTAAGTATCTTAATGGTGTTATCATAGTCCATGCTTATTGGCTAAGTAAGATAACTCACACAGGGAAAAGTAGTGAGATAATTCACACAGGGAAAAGTCCCTCTGAGTAAGTCTGTGTGCAGCGCTTTTATCCTTCCATTTAATTGCAAAGATTTGTGCATTATCAGCATGCTATTTTGAAAGAACATTAGAGGAACTGGAGTATTTTTTTAAAACCTAATAGCTTTTTGCTTTCTATATTAGCACAACTTATTCTGCAAAGGCTCCAATAAGATGGGGAGGGAAGGCCTTCTAACCAAAGAGTTTTAATATATGTTCAGAGACTCATATACTTTTATATTCTTTTTGCAGAACCCTAATTACCTTTCTATTTGCATTCCAAGTGCTACTATATTGAAATTCAATTCAAATTCAGATCATGGTCTCTGCATAAGTATGAGACACTAACCTGCAATTATTGTTAGAAATGGCCCTTGGAGAAATCGAAAGCCTCTGTTGTGCTGCCTAACAAGGGGAGGGGATGTTCTTTTGATCCAGAGAGAGGACAAGTTGGACTAAAATGCCTGTGGCAGTAGGAAGCCAAGGTTCTAAATAAGAGTATGATTTATGTAAAACTCATTTGTTTGAGTTATTACATCACCATCACTGGATCAATTTGATGTTAATGTTTAATTCAGAGTACCCATTTGCTAGGTAAACTAGAAGTTCTGCTGCTAAAGTTTTTGGTAATTCAACTTTCTTGTCAGAGACCAGCTTCAATAAAAATACAACTTACCAGTGTAGGGGCATGGGGATCAGAAAATAAGTAAAGAGGATGATGGCATGATTAAAAATAATAAAACAGAAAACATAGGATAGTACCAGGAGGGAGTTCCAGTGAATACTGAAATCCCCCATTTAATTTTCCATATACTTTATGCCCAAATACAAAAGGGGGAAGAAGGCAACAAAACTAATACAAAGGACAACTCAAACAGTTAATTGCTACAATACTTTGAGATATCAAGTCATTAGCATTCTGTTGTTTAGACAGTGAACCCACCCTAGACCAAATATCCTGAAGGCAGTCACTCCCAACATGGAACCTATTTCAAAGGAAGGAGCAGAAGTATGTTTACATACCCATTTGTCAGGGTGGATTGTTTCTACCTATATGGGCCATCTTAATGTCAAAAGAACCAAGTGACCACATCCTGGGTCAGGATGTGTGCATAGCCCTGGCTGTTGTCAACAATTTTGAAGAACCTCAAACTTTCTGACCTTCAGACAAGGTGGAAATATGCTCACATTTTTGGGTCTCCACACTTTCTACAATGGCTTTTCTTTTCAATGCAGTCTGTCTGGTCCTTTACTTCAATCTCCACCCATTTCTTCTTACTGCCTGGATCACTTGTTCCCAGGAGGTAAGAGACAACCTACTAAGAACATACATCGCATCCATGGCTGGTCATTCTCTCTCAAATTCAGAGCTTCCATCTCAGTATATATGATCATTCAGAAACTCCACATTACTGAATTAGAAAACCTGAGTTGACAGTAGAATATGGTTTTGAAGGTACAAGTAAAACTCCAAAATTGTATTGACAGTTACACATTTGTTCAGATACTGGAATGTAAGAAAATATTTTATCTAGTCATGGTCAATTTGCTATGGAACAATGATCTTGTATGCTGTAAAGCTTTGTCAATTGTATTGCTTCAATAAAACACTGACTGGCCAATAGCCAGGCAGAAAGGGTAGGTGGGGCGACCAGGTATAGGCGGGGCAATGAGAACAGGAGAATTCTGGGAACAGGAAACACTCAGTCTGTAGTTGTAACCTGAATGCAGAGAAAGCAAGATGAGAATGCCTCGCTGATAAAAGGTACCAAGTCATGTGGCTAACACAAACAAGAATTATGGGGTAATGTAAGATATAAGAGTTAATAAGAAGCCTGAGCTATTAGGCCAATCAGTCTGTAATTAATGTAAACCTCTGTGTGTTTCTTTGAGACTGAACAGCTGTGGGACCAGGTGGGACAGAAACCTCTGTCAACATCAATTTTTAATTAGCAGAGCATTTATTGAATTTCAGTATTTGATTCATAGATTGAAGGAAGATGTTAGGCAAATATACAACAGTGGGGAAAAATATTTTTGTTAGAGTGTTCAAGAAATTGGCTCAAATATTTGTAAATACTCTTAGCATTACTGAACTTTTTAAAACAGGAGTCTAAATATTTAAGACCTCTAAGGGTGACTCAGAGATAATGAGCCTTTTTGTCTTTTTCTTTGTTTTGAAACAAAATTTTTAGGAGCTACTATTTTGAAGTAGCCTTGTATATTATGCCCAAGCAAAGGATATCAAATCAGAGCCACTAGTACTAATGCCACTTAATCAAACCTAATTGGAAATGGGTCAATCTTTTAAAAAGGAACTCAGTTAACTTCAGTCAATATAATAATGAAGTTTTCTCTGCTTTAACCTCAAAAAGATATTTTTGAAGCCACCATTCCACTTTTTGTTCTGTCTCTGCTTTCTCCAAGTCTTTTCTGCCTTGCCTCTTTTCTACCAAGGTAGCCAAACTTTTCTGATCAATAAGAACATTCATTCATTTTACACAGTGAGGAATTATCTGGTTCTAGAATCACAAATAGAAACCAACCAGATCCCTAAACTAAATTTGTCATAATTTTGTCTTTTGCATGTGATTCAAAATCAATAATCTTTCAAAATAACAACAGAAGCAAGATATACCCCCAAAGAAGTTGCAAAAGGCATAGGTATCCCTCTATGACATTTCTGAAGAATATCAAAACTCTCATTGTTACAGGTAGTTAGGCAATGAGGAAAGAGAGGCACCCTGTTAGGTTTGTCAAAGGGGAAAGAGAAAGAGGTTAAGTTGTAGAGAAAATCATGGAGTCCAATAGTTCTTCAGGTATTACCACCACTGCAGTTACTACATTTGGGGTCAGACAAGAGAGATGGCTTAGAAGGTAAACTCCAAATCCTTGTTTAAGACAACTCTTAGCAGTTTGTGAAGGATGGGGAGGTCTGGCACTGCAGGGAAACATTCTTAGTTAATATCTCTATGCTTATCTGATTATGTCACAGAGACCCTGGGTAGGAGACAGAGACTTTGGCTTGTGTGACCCTGAGTGACACAGGGCTGGGTAGGTTTCCTCCACTGCTCTGAACCCTATCTTCTTAGGATCTTATTAATTTGATTACCTGGGAAGTCTGGGTTTTCAACACATTCCTTCAGAGTTGACAAACAGTAGGCCATGAGCTGTACATCTTGTGCTTCTCTCTTGCATACCAACCTGATATCTGGTCACCTGTAGGCACAGACCTAGTAAACTGTTTTTCTCCTGTACCCTCCCCACTCCATCTGACACAAAAGCCAGATGGACACTACTCTTATTGGATATAATTCAAGCTCTGCATACAAAATCAAACAAACAGGAATATAGCAGGCTTTCTTGGACTACCATCCCCCAAATCATGACACAGAGATTTATTATTAATTATGAAAGTTTGGCCTTAGCTTAGGTTTGTTTCTAACTAGCTCATACATTAATTTAACCCATTTCTATTAATCCATGTGTTGTCACATGCTTCATGACTTTTACCTCTCCTCTTGCATGTCCTGCTTTCTCTCCATCTCCTATGGTATCTCTTCTATGCCTAGATTGATCTCCTCTTTTCTCTTTCTGCCTGAAATCCCCCAATCTCTTCCTGCCTAGTTAATGGCCATTCAGCTCTTCATTAAAGAACTTTATCAGAAAGCACCTTGACAAGCTACATCTTCACAGTGTACAAAAAGATTATTCTACAATACAGGAATGCAATGAGCACCTCCTAGAAGGAATACCAAGAGTCAGAATACCCAAAGAACTAGTTCTTACAGGATCTCTTATGAAGACCAATGTTTATAAAGAAGAGACAAGAAAAGCCTCTAATCACACCCATGCCATCCAACCAGGAGCAGAACTTTGGGAATATGATTATTTTAAGTGTGCATAAATCAGTCAGCTATAGTTTTTTCAGTTGTTTGTTTCTTTACTCTCTGCTCTTTAGGGGCCTGCCACCCAGCTGCCAAATAAATACACAGAGACTTAATCTTCCTTATGAATGCCTGGCCTTAGCTTGGCTTGTGTCTGGCCAACTTTTCTAACTTAAATTATCCTCTCTCTTTAACTATGTTTTACATCTAGGATTTTTACATTTCTTTATTCTTCCTTTACTTCTTACTTCATATCTTTCTATGTAGCTGGGTGACTAGCCCTGATGTCCTCTCCTCCTCTTTTTCTCACTTCTCAATCTCTCTTCCAAGATTTCTCCTCCTACTTATTCTCTCTGTTTGCCAGCCCTGCCTATCATTTCTCCTGCCTAGCTATTGGTCATTCAGTTCATTATGAGATCAATCAGGTGTTTTAGATAGGCAAAGTAACACAGCCTTACAGAGTTAAACAAATGAAACATAAAAGAAAGCAACACATTTTTATATCATTAAATAATTATTCTACAGTTATAAAAGAATGTAAAACATCTTAAACTAATATTCCACAACAATCTCCTCATTTAGAAGGCCTATAGTCTCAGCTGAAGTTTGCAGAGATGTGAGATGCCCTAGTAATTATATCCTTGCTGACTAACTATTGTGGGGAAAACTGCTCTCTTAGGGATTTGAATGAGGAAGCTACAAACTAAACTGATATTTAAGAGAAGTAATTTTTTTGAAATTTCATATGTGCATATGATTGTTCATAGAAAAATATTAGAGTTGAGGGATAATATACCATCTTAAACTCTACTCCATACTGTTCTATCTTACTATGGAGAGGTGAGAGAGAAATGGGCTCTTAGAGCAAAGTGAATAACTTTAGAAAAACTGAATAGGACTTTTAGAAAATAGACTGGAAATATGATTGCCAAGAGTGCCTCCTTAGTACGATGAGTTCATTGTTCCTTGTTGTTCAATATGACACTTGAGTTCATTTTGGAAGTGCTGCTTTCAGACAACTAAAAGATTTCAGAAACACAGATAATGTCTTTTGCTCATCATGGCTTTTGTGTCATAGTGGTACATTCTGGGCACTTTTGAGATACTCAGAATACCATCTGCAAAGCAACAGCAGCAGAGACTGTTAGAAGAGAATAATCTCAGGACTGACTCCCAACCTGTTGATTCTGAATTCTTGCAAGGTCTCTGGGAATTTACAGACCATTGAAAATCTAAGAAGAGCATACAAGATACCTCATTCTATCAAATATGATGCCAACACTGAACTGCCAAGATGAACAGTTTTGTTCATTTGATATAAGTTATCTCTGACATACCTACCAACCCCCCTCCCACTTATACGTCTTTCTCTCTGTCCCTTTTCCCAACCATACTCCATGCTACCCTTATCCCACTATTACCCTTTAGTTTCCAAAGGTTTCCAGCTCTTTCGGCCAGCTAAGGCCTCCACAAAGTCCTTGTCAAACTTAAGTCTCCAACTGAATTACACAATGAAGTCACCAGTATAGCTTAAACGTATTGACACTAATTGTCCTGGCTAATTTTGTTTTCAACTTGACACAAGCTCGAGTCATCTGGAAAGGAGGACATCAGTTGAGGAAATACTTCCATCAGACTGTTTGTAGGCAAGTCTATGGAGGCATTTTCTTGATATATTGATGTGGGAAGGCATAGTGCACTGGGAGTGGTGCTATCTCTGGGCTAGTGGTTCTAGGCTGTATATAAAAGCAAGTTGAGCAAGCCACAAGGAGAAATACAGTAGACGGCATCCCTCCATGATCTCTGCTTCAGTTCCTGCCTTGGGCTTCCCTTCATGATGAACTGTAACCTGTTAGTCAAAGAAACCCTTTCCTACCCAAGTTGGTTTTTGTCATGGGTTTTATAACAGCAACAGAGAAATCTAATTCAGATACCAATCTTGCCCACAGAGATTCTTAGTTAATCAGGGTGAAGAAGTTCTAATGTACAATTAAAAGTGAAGACTGGTGTACTTGAGTGCCTCTCAAACTCTTTAGGGAATTCCAGAATTGACTTTCTCCGATTCTTTAAAGGAGAAGTCTCAGCGGTTAAGAGCGTTGACTACTTCCAGAGAAGAAATGTTAAATAAGAACAAAAAGAAAAAAGGAGAGGAAGTTATTTGACCTAACTGATACTTAAACTGCATGGTTTATTGGTGTGGGAGAATTGTCTGTATTCTGTCAATTATATTTTAAATAAATGCTGATTGGCTGATAGCCAGGCAGGAAGTATAGGCAGGAAGACCAGACAGAAAGTAGAGTTGGGGCAATGAGAACAGGAGTATTCTGGGAAGAAGGAAGCTCTTTCCACAGTTGTCTCAACCACTTAAGAAGCAAGATGTGACCTGCCCCGCTGAAAAAGGTACTGAGCCATGTGGCTAATATATACTGGAATGGTGGGCTGATATAAGTTATAAGAGCTAATACAAAGCCTGAGCTAATGAGCCAATCAGTTTATATCTAATGTAGACTCTCTGTGTGATTTTCTTTGGGACTTGCTGGCTGTTTGACCAGGCAGGACATAAACCCCAACAAGCCGGCCCTCATGTTACAGTTTATAACTTAGAAAAAGTATAAATACCTCCTCATTTTAGGATGAATGCAAACAAACTCTTTTACTCCTCTGCTACCAACAAGAAATCAAAAAATAATCTGAATAATCTCTGTTATCTCTATTCTTCAGTAGATATTTTTGATTGCCTAAACAGCACTTATTTCTAACTTTTTCCTTAGTAACAGGTGCCACTCCTATCATATTATGGAGCAATCTGACTGCTGAGTGGAGTTATTCTAACTCCCAGTACTACTAGGGAGTTCTACTTGACGTAAGCTAAACATTTGTATCTATTCTGGGATCAAAAAAAGTTATAATCTAGTTCAAAGCTAATTAGTATACTTATATACTAATTAATTTTCTGACCCCTTATCTAGTGGTTGTTATGGCAAGAAGATAACCTAAGCTAATCAAATAAAAGTGAAGGCAAGATATTGTCCAGTAATTGAGAGAAAGAATGCTGCCTTTCTAGGGCTGATTCTGATGTGAAAATATGTAGCCCTACCTACTTCTAAAAGATTCTTTTAGAACCACCAATAATAGCATTATGGGTGGAAACGTATAGAGACAAAATGAATACCATCATTGAATTGTTTTATTTACATGGAACTATAACTGTCCCTACTTTTTCTGCTGACTTGTGCTGGGTTTTCTGTTACTCTGAATATGAAAACATATAGGAGCACATGTACTAAACTATTACAGTGTGGTAGTTATTTGCCTCTTAGAGTCCTTATGATATACAGAATACCAGTTTGCCAAGAACCAGACTTACAACAATGATTTTCAAACTTGGGTTCAGCTTGATCCCTGTAGCTCATTATCTACCCTCCCCATGGTTTGATAAATTGCTTTAGGATGGGGCTTTGTTTGCCTCCCTGTATTATCCTATTTTCCTGATGAGAAGACAGCTAGCAACTGGAAAATGAAAGTGGGACACTTCAATATAACAAATAAACAAATTTTAATTGTTTAAATCTTAATGTTACTATGCCCAGGATGCTTCTGCTTCATTTAGCCATGATGTTTAAGATTCTGAAGAAAAGGGAGCAAAGAAATAATACCAGTTTATGTAATCATGAGGAAAATTTACTTCCCTTGTGATATCCAGCAAGATACATTACTGAAAGTGCAACTTCCTGACTTAATTTCCAGGCAGCAAATGTTCACAAAGGCTTTATAGGTCCCAGCATGACAATATATTCTCTAATCTTTTTTCTGATCTCCATCCCTTTGCAATCACCATGACAACTCATACAGACATTAACCAAGAAACCTGGAAGGCACACTTTGGGTCTTTGACGTGTCCTTTGTTAGACATTTCATTTAATGATTAAAAGTTCAGAATTTCCTGGGATGGCGCACTAGAGACTTTCAATTCCAAAATTATACATGTAAGATTTGAGGGAGGAGGACATCCCTATGAGATCCATTGAGAATCATAAAAATGTGAAGATATAAGAGAGCTATACCAAAGCAAAGATCAGCAGCAATAAAAGGGATAGAAGGGATTTTTATGCCTACATATGAGCATCTATTTGGGGAAAGGGATGCCAAAGGAATTATTCAGATACTAGCAAAGGATAAAGAGCTAAAAGACTCCTGCCTGACTGCACTTTAATTTTGTTTACCTAACTAGGCTTCTATGTGACTAATATAATTTTTAACATTAGGTCTCTTATAGCCTTCTAACAGACTTTAACATTTACTTAAGTTGGTGTGTAACCTTACAATTGGTGTGTCAACTCAATAGCTACATAAAGTATAGTTCACTCAGTACTGTTAAACAAAAATTTCCAAGTTCATTGGTATGCACCAATAAACATGTATTAATCCTAACAAGTCTAAAAATTGTTTGGGCAACTTTGTTTAAGACTTTGAACATGAGGTTCACTTGTGCCGTTGAAGAGCAGAAGGTGGGAGAAGATGAGTTAGGAAGTTAGGACCGTGAGGGGCTGGTCCACCTACTGAGACTGTGTGCCTGAACTAATGGGAGTGCACCAATCCAGCTGGACTGGGACTGAATGAGCATATGATCAAACCAGACTCTCTGAATGTGGCTGCGAAAGTTGGCAGATGGAGAACCCATCAACAATGACACCAGGACCTATCTCTTCTGCATGTATTATCTTTTTGAGAACTGAGTCTTTTTGAATGCACTCCTTCCTAGGCCGGGAGGGATGGGGGTGGGCCTTGGACTTCCAACAGGGCAGGGCACCATGCCCTCTTTCAAGGAAGAAGGGGGAGGGAGGAGGGGTGGG
>PVIU01024101.1:0-26100 GCA_004026605.1 Ondatra zibethicus
GTATAATGCGGTTTAGGACCTGGGTTCAATTCCCGGCACCCACATGGCAGCTCACAACTGTCTGTAACTCCAGTTCCAGTGGATCTGACACCCTCACACAGACATGAGTGCAGGCACAACACTAATGCTTATAAAATAAAAATAATTTTTTTTTGCTTAAGATGTGTTACGAAAAAATAATTTTTTTAAATAGTAAAAAAGAAAGGAAGGAAGGGAGAGAGGGAGGGAGGGAAGAAGGCAGGAAGGGAGAGATAGTGGGAGCGGGGGGGGGGAAAGAGAGAGAGATAGGAGAAAGAAACTGGGTCCTAGGTCACACAGACATCTATACTTTGCCCTTAACCAGAAGCCCACTCTGCCCTGGCCTTTAGTTAAAGGAAGTGGGAATACACAGGGAGCCGTCCCCAGGAGAAAGGCTATCATTTTTTCCCCTTCTGGATCAGAACCAAGTCTCCCAAAGCAGAATTAAGGCAACTGGATGTTTACAGCTAATTCCAAAGCGGCTTCTTTACAGCTACCATCACCCTCATTTAGGCCCTTTCTTGCTAGAACAATTGCAACAGATACAAAACTTGGCTGGCTGGTGTCATTATTTGCATATACATAATTTCGCCCCACCCTTGGTGGCTAATATGACCCTGGGGAAGCACAGGCTGCTGTCTCTTCTGATTGCTGGTGGGGAGGCCTGTATGTGCTCCTTTTTTTTTTTTTTAAACAAACTGAAACCAGATGGAGGGGTTTGTTCATAGTCTTGCCTCCAGTTCTCTCCAGCGAATTCTATGAAAAGGCAACCACCTATGAGCGGTGCTGCTCTCTGTGGAGGTCTCTCACCACTGGTATGCCAATAATGAGCAGGACTGGTGTTTCTAACTGTAAAAGCCGGGGGTGGGAGGTGGGGGAGGCAGTCTGTGGCCCGGGATTTTCCAGAATGCAAGGCCATCTGCTGGAGCCCCAACTTCATTCTACTCTCACCTGTCCCCTCCGTCCTGTCCCCTCCCCTTAAGTTTGGGGTTATTTGAGGGAGGAAATGTGGGGCTAAGTTTGAGTCAGAAAGGGCTGAGCCAACCATTTGCTAAAACCATGAACTCCAGTCCAGCGGTGGTGGCGCACGCCTTTAATCCCAGCACTCGGGAGGCAGAGGCAGGTGGACCTCTGTGAGTTTGAGACCAGCCTAGTCTACAGAGTGAGTTCTAGGACAGCCCGGGCTAGAACAGAGAAATCCTGTCTTGAAAAGCAAAAAAGCAAAAAAAAAAAAAAAAAAAAAACCACATGAACTCCAGAGAGCTATGTACACCTCGTTTAGTCTCAAACCCTAACTCTCTGGATGGGTTGGGTTTTGCAGCTAGGGAACCCTAATGGAGTTCAAAGTCACTCTTGCTTCCAGTCCCAGGAAGGCCAGGCATCAAGGTGATTATTAAAATCTACCTATTTATTTATTTATTTTTGAGACAGGGTCTCAATATATCATCCCAGTTAGCCTGAAACTCACTATGTAAATCAGACTGGCTTCAAAGCTATGGTTCTTCTGTCTCTGCCTTCTTAGTGCTGGGATCCCAGGCATGTGCCATTGTGGTCAACTATTGAAAGGGTGTGTGTGTGTGTGTGTGTGTATGTGCACTCATGTGTGTGTGCGCGCGTGCGTGTGCACGTGAATGTTGTAGGCATGGGTGTGAAGGTCAGAGGACAGCCTTGGGTGCTGGTCCCCCACTTCCATCTGGTTTGAGACAGGGTCCCTTTTGTTCCCTCCTCCCCTGTACATGTCACAAACTCGCTGGCTAGCCAGCTTCCAGGCAGACTCCAGTCTCCAGCTCCCATCTTTCCACAGGTGTACTAGGATTCCATGGGCTTGTGCTCTGTGTTCATCTTTTGTGTGGGTTCTGGGGATGCAGACTTAGGTCCTCACGCTTGTGCAGAGAGACCTTTTATCTGCCGAGCCATTTTCCCAGCTCTACTGAAGTATTTTTAACTGCCAGCCAGGTCCAACGCTTTGTAATGTGATCTTTAAGCGATTCCTTGTTCAGAGAGTACAGCCAAGAGTGCCCACTGGTCCCTGTGTGGGGGTTAGCATTTTTTCTCCTTTGGAACATGAATTGGTCATTGTCATTGTGAGGTAGGACTCAGTCCCCAGGCAGGGGAGAGAACACTCCTTTCCCAGTGCTGACCTTCATTCCTAGCTCAGAATGTAGTTCTTTAGGATTCTGAGCTTTTTCAGATAATTGTGTCGGGTTACACAAGGTTTTAAGATAGGAACGCTCAAAGAAAAATCTGCCAGGGGCAGGCCTGAAAGGTCCCAGCACAGAATTTGCTTTCAAGTATTTGAGGAGAAATTCAGGTGTCTCCGTCATGCACAATTCTGAAGTAGAGTAAGGCAGAGCAGCCAACGGTTTAGCATGCATTTACCGTTCCCCACAGAAATGAGCAAGCAGAGAGATGGATTTCAGCCTGAAAGGAAATCTCCCATGGAGCCCTGGAAGGGCCAGCGGAGGTCAGCTGCAGAAGCCAGCAGCTGGAACAGGCCTGGCATAGACTTGGAAATCTCAGTGCTCAGGATTCATCTCTCCTCCCTTTCCCCCTTCTTCCCCCTCTCCTCTCTTCCCTCCCCCTCTTCCTTTCCCTCCCCATCCTCTTCCCACTCCTCCACCTCGGTTTTCTTCTCTATATCTTAGGTAACACGCGCGCAGCAAATACAAGCCTTTAGTTTTCCAAGAAACATCAAATAAAAAGTGAATTATGGGCAGCCAAAGCCTTAAAATCTTTGGTTCCTAGGACTCTGTGGTACATTTTTCACACACTGTGATTTTTATTTCATTTGCCTCCTAGGAGCAGCCCCCTGGCTGTTCCGTTGTGTAAGGGGCTGGTTCCAAACACCTTGTCCCCAACTAGAGACACAGAGTCAATTTTATCTAGCTCTGAGGAGAGCTCTGGAAGGATGACATTGTGTTCCAAGCCTCACCAGCTGTCGTCAACAGCAGAGATGCCGGAGTCTCACCAAGAACGCTAAGAGGCTATTTTGAATCCTGGATGCTGGTACTTCTTACTTAAAGCACAGAACACTCATAAAAACCACTTAACAAGGAAAATTAATGGGTGCAAAATGTCTTGAATGTATCAAATAAAAACCAAACCCAAACAAAGAGGCACTCCCCCCTCCCCCAACTTCACAAGGAATGTGGGGAAAATAGATTCACTATGTTGAAGGGGACAGTAATACTGGAAGTGGACCTTTTTCCCCTCCAGGGCTGGGCACCCAATGCAGCTCTTCCTCCATGCTAGGCAAGTGGTCTGCCCTGAGCTATGTTCCCTCCTCCAGGAAAACCAACTTTTATATAAAAATGATTCAGTGAGTGATTATTTACTAAGAGGCAATTTCCTGGTTCCTCTTGAAATTGCATAAAACTTCCAGAGTTTTACTTTATGGTAGGTCTCACAGAAGAGCAACACCATCAATGGGCAGTGTTGGCGCTCACCTTCAGCCTCCTTTAATATCTAAGAGAATCTGGTTTTTTTTGTTTTTTGGTATGAGTGCTCTGTCTGCATGTATCCCTGCAAGCCAGAAGAGGGCACCAGATCCCATTACAGATGGTTGTGAGCCATCGTGTGGGTGCTGGGAATTGAACTCAGAACCTCTGGAAGAGCAGCCAGTGCTCTCAACTGCTGAGCCATCTCTCCAGCCCCAGTGCTCACCTTTAGTACCAGCACTTGGGAGTCAGAGGCAGGCCGATCTCTGTGAGTTCAAGGCCAGCTTGGTCAACTGAGCGAGTTCCAGGACAGCCAAGGAGACACAGGGAAACCCTGTCTCAAAAAACGAACAAAACAAAATACAGAAGAGTAACACCATCTTTCTCCTCTCCCTCCCTCTTTTCCTTTCTTTCTAATGTAATTATTTATTGTTATTTGTTTGAGACAGGGTCTCACTACGTATTCCCAAGATGACTTCAAATATACTGTCCTGTGTTCCTGTCCTCCGGTGTGCCTTCTGTATGTTGAGATGACAGGCATGTGCCACCATGTCCAGCTCAGCATGCCTTTACTGTGTGCTTACTGTCATTGGTTCGGGAGGCAGTGGTGAGTAAGAGGAATGTGAACCCTCATCTGTGGTCCCCCTTCCTATGGTCTGGCTGGAGAAACAAGCCTGAATCAGATCACCACCCAGCGGCAGAGCCGCCCAGGGGAGGAGCTAAAATGTAGAGCTCCATCCATAGTGCCCTGGGCTCGAGGCCCCTTTCTACTTCAAGGCTCAGAGAAAGATTTCTCTGGAGGAAGGTGCTGCTCCAGGCGGTGCAAACACTAGCCACAGGTTCTGCTGGCTATGGCCCTGGTAGGACGAGCCCCAGACCCAGGAGGCTCCTCTGGCAGTTCTCAGAGCCACAGAGCCTGCCCGGTGGAGGGTGGCCCTGGTAGGATCAGCTGTAGTTATCAGTCAGGCAAGGTCTTGGAGGCTTATGGCTTCGATTCTAATTTCACAGTATACAAAACACAACTTCTTTGGGGGAAAGAAGAATTAAGGAAATAAAATAGTCTACTTTTACTTTTCTTTACTTTTTCCTTCCTTCTTTTTTCTTTCTCCTTTTTAATTTTAATGTTGATTGTGTATGTATGTGTGTGTGTTTGCCTGTGCTGCTTCATGTATTTGTGCAGATGAGTGATGAATGCGCACGTGGAACCTACAGACTGACATTGGGTGTCAGTTACTCTCCACCTTATTATTATTTTTTTTAATTAAAAAAATTGGCCCGGTGGTGGTGGCACACGCCTTTAATTCCAGCACTTGGGAGGCAGAGGCCTCTCAGTGAGTTCAAGGCCAACCTGGTCTACAAAGTGAGTTCCAGGACAACCAGGGCTGTTACACAGAGAAACTCTGTCTTGAAAAAAAAAAAAAAGATGTGGTTATATGTGTATGATGTGGGAAGGGGCATGTTTGCCACAGGGCATGTGCAGACATGTGGAGGTCAGAGAACACCCTCACGACTCAGTTTTCTCCCTACCTTCACATGTGTTCTGGGAATCAAACTCAGGTCATCAAACATCATGGCAAATGCTTAATCTCCTGAGCCATCCTGCCGGCCCACTTAGTGTCTTTGAGATAGGGAGGGTATCTCATGACACCCTTGTCGATTCCCCTGAACTGGCTGCTGTGGGGCTCCAGTGCTTGTCCGGTCCCTTTCTCCCCAGAGCTGGGATTGCCCTGCTGGCTTTTACCTGGATGCTGAGGTTGGAACTCATTCGGCACTTTGTCAACTAAACCATTCCCTCAGCTCTTCCTCCTTTTCCTTCTTAAGGTCTCCGCAGGTTGTGAGAACACGGGAGTGGGGTGACTTCCCAGGGGAGCAGTAAGGCCAATTAGTAGGCCGTGGTGCCAATCAGGGAGGAGATGCCAGTGGGACGAGCGAGCTCTCCCAGGCCCATTGAAGAGGGTACTGTGACCCAGATAAAGTGCTTCCAGACAGGAAGAACTCGGGCTGGCCACCTCCCACCCAGGATAATTTGATAATTAAATTTAATTGCAGTCATTGACTAAATGAACAGCATTATTTCCTGGTAGACTGAAAAGGAGGATCTGGATTGTACACACCGAAGACCAGAATCCCTCAGATGCTGGCTGCGCTTCATCCGAGGATGAACTTTCAGGCCTCGCCGCCGTCCTGTGTAGCAGCTGTTCGTATAACCCCATTTCACACCGTAGCAAACTGAGACTTAGAGAAGTGATGTCACTAGCTGGTGACTGGCAGAGCTCAGGTGGAAACAGGTGACCACTGACTCGCCCTGAGACGAGAGTCAAATTCCAAGAAGCCCGAGAGCGCATGGCCCTGACCGAGGCCCTCTTCCCGGTTCCAGGTAGAATGACCCACCCGGCCCTATATCCATAGTGTCCTCTCCCAGCGCCCAGGAATCCCAGTAGCCCACTCCAGGTCCCCTTCTCACATGTGTTCCAGGCTTTAAAACAGTTTGGACGCATAGTTGGCCTTTTTCCTGCATGGTCAGGGAAGACCCGCCCTATGGGTTAGAGGCAATAACTCTGAGTGGGAAGAAGTCTTGATCGGCTGACTTCTGCCCCAGAAAGAATGCAGGTCTCGTGTTTTCACAGAAAATGGCCCTAGGGAGAAGGGGAGAGAGCAGTTAGGTCAACAATCCCAGCTAAGGGTAGCGTATTCGAAAAGCCCGAGGGTCAAGCCAGTGCTGCTGGCTCTAGGATCTGTTCTCTCAGGGGACAAAAATGGACTCACATGCCACCGAGGTGGACAGACGCTGGCCGAACACAGCCTTGGCAGCCATGCTTTGGTGTTTCCATCAATTCCAAAGCAAAAGGGACTCCTGGAGGTTCTTGGTGTTTTGGTTTGGTTTTGCTTTTTGAGATGCGGTCTTCTTGCGTAGCCCAGGCTCACCTTGAAATCACAATCCTCCTCTTGATCTACCTCTGAGTGCTGGAGTACAGGCACGCATCACCAAAGTGGGTGCTCCCTTGAGGATATTAAACAAGACCGATTGTAACCTGCTTGTTTGCTTGTTTGTACACTTATACATTGCTATTTGTTTATTTATAGTGTGTGTGTGTCCACATGTGGAAGGCAGAGAACAACTTGCAGAAATTGGTTTCCCTTGTCTGCCACATGGGGCCCAGGGGGATTGAACTCATGTCATCAGCTTGGCAGTAAGCACCTTTGCCTGCTGGGCCATCTCTCCAAGGCAGGGTGCTGTTTATACAGCAGGAAGATTTCTCTCTGGCCTTTCTCAGACAGTGAAATTCTGGTGACCAGACTGGGGACCAGAGGCTAAAGACAATTCAGGAAAAACGTGAAGGAAACGCTGGTACCTTTGGAAAGCCGATCTGGGTGGGAGCAATCCTCTGCTCTGAGGGTCCCCTTGTGGGGACACGGGGGAATCTGAGCTGCTGCTAGGATTTTTGTTTCAAATAAAGACAGCTGTCAGTTATATAAAAACATGGAATTGGCTGTATGTATGTGCACTTACTCTTATTTGAAACTCACTGTGTTTGCATCCTGTTGCTGCCATGAAAAATGACCACAGACTTAGTGGCTTATTACCACATAAACTATTATCCTGCAGTTATGGAGGTTAGAAGTTTGAAGTGTCTTTCACTGGGTTAAAGACAAGGTAAAGACAATGTTGGTTACCCTGGAGGCTGTAGGAGCAAATCTGTTTCCGTGTCCTTTTTTGGCTTCTAGAACTATCTTTCCTTGACTCAAGTTCTTCTCTCACTCTGGTTTCTGACTCCCTCCATAAGGACTATTGTGATTATGGTTTTTTGTTGTTGTTGTTTGTCTTTTGTTTTTTTGAGACAGGGCTTCTCTGTGTAGCTTTGGAGCCTGTCCTGGTACTTGCTCTGTAGACCAGGCTGGCCTCAAACTCACAGAGATCCATCTGTCTGTCTCTGCCTCCTGAGTGGGATTAAAGGTGTGCGCCACCACCGCCTGGCTCTTGTGATTACCTTGAGTCTTCCTTTCTGAGACCCTTAACTTCATTTCATTTGCAAAATCCCTTTAAATGTGAAAGGTAACATATTTACCAGGTCTAAGGATTAGGACACGGACACCCTTTGGAGCTTTTATTCTGGCTGTCATTTAGTTTAATAAATAAAGATAAGCCTGGCAGCTGAGAGAAGAATGAACTGGAAGTAAGCAGGCTGATTTTAGAGACAGAAAGCTGCTGTGACGTCAGCAAGAAAGATGCTGGGGATCAGGCCTGGATGGAGGGAAACCAGTGTAGGGCATGTTTCAACGGGAGGACAACCTGGCCGTGGGTCTGTCTCGGTTCAATGAAGAAGAACCAGGTAGTGGTGGTTTAAAAGGCAGGTGTCCTCTGTAGGCTCAGGCATTTGAACACTCCCCAGTTTGCAGCGCTGTCGGGGGAGGTTTGGGAGGTCCAGCCTTGCTGGAGGAAATATGTCACTGGGCGAAGGCTTGGATAAATTATAGCCACACTGTAGTTCCAGTTTGCTCTCTCTGCTACATGCTTGCGGTAAAAGATCTGATCTCGGGGGTTGGAGAGATGGCTCAGAGGTTAAGAGAATTGACTGCTATTCTGGAGGTCCTGATTTCAATTCCCAGCAACCACATGATGGCTCACACCCATCTATAATGAGATCTGGTGCCCAGAACACTATATACATAATAAATAAATTTTACAAAAAAGGTCTGATCTCTCAGCTTTCTGCTCCTGCTGCTGTACCTGCCTCTTGTCACCATGCTTCCCTGCCATGACAGGAAAGCAATGGGAGGCATTAGCCCTCTACAACCAAAGCCCAAGTAGACTCTTTTCTGCAAGCTGCCTTTGGTCATGTGTTAGCATAGCAACAGGAAGAAACTAATACAGGAGTTGATGCCGGGATTGTGGCTGTGAAGAACCTGACCGTGTTCTGCTGTGGATGTATATGGAAGACTTTGGAACTTTGGTCTAGAAACTTAATGGGCCATCCTAGCAGGAGCCTGGAAGGCTATAGGATTGAGAGCAAAGTGGACTGTGGAGGCCTGAGGTTCCAGGGGAAGCAATGACTTTAATAGCAGTGAGGCTAAGGAACATTCCTGTGATATTTTGGCAAAGAATCTGCTGCCTTCCACCCTTGGCTGAGGCTAAACTGAAAAGCAATAGACTAATTTTTTTGTTGGAGAAATTTCAATCCCAAATAATGTTGAGCCTGTAGTGTAACTATTATCGATAATGCTTGTGTGGGTCTGTGATAGAAAGGAGCGAGTGGGGCAGAAAGAAATAAGAAATGTAAAAATGTGCAGTGTGGCTGGGCGGTGGTGGCGCCCGCCTTTAATCCCAGCACTCGGAAGGCGGAGACAGGTGGATCTCTGTGAGTTAGAGGCCAGCCTGGTTTATAGAGCAAATGCTAGGGCAGGTTCCAAAGTTACAGAGAAACCCTGTCTCAAATAAATACATAAATAAAAAGAAAGAAAGAAAGAAAGAAAGAAAGGAAGGAAGGAAGGAAGGAAGGAAGGAAGGAAGGAAGGAAGGAAGGAAGAGAAAAAAGGAAAGAAAAGTACAGTTTGGAGAGAAAAAGAGCATTAGTAAGCTTAATGTCACAGCCAATGCAGATGCTGGAAGAGAGACTGCAGTAGTTGAGATTAACAGCATTAAGGAGAGGCTTGATTGGCACTAGAACAAAGGGGAGGGTGCCCTCAGGGAAAGAATCCCCCCCCTCCCCAAGCTAAATTTCCAACTTGTAAGTTTCTGTGTCTGGAAATAAACTGCCCAGGAAAGTGGCCGCTGACGTGCTTGAGGGGCGCAGGACCTTTCTGGCTTTAGAGACGTGAAGGGTGCACGAGTGAAGGGGGTCACAATTCTTCCTCTGCGATTTCAGAGAGCCCTTGAGGCCAGGCAGCGCGTGGCAGGTGGAGTCCCCGTGTAAGGGCCCTGTGAGAAGGCAGAAGGACCTGGCACGCCATTGCGTGAGACCGTGAAAATAAAACCTGGGTTGCAGGGGAGATTCCAAGATGTGGGTAATGCCAGAGCGGTGGGACATCTGCCAAGCAGAGCTGCGGACAGGTAGAGGAACCAGCCGGAGGGAGAGATGTCTGTGCTGCAAAGCTTGAGGGGCGGAGCTATCTAAGATACACAGTGCCAGGGGTGCTGCGGGGTTTGGTGTTCCCACTGCTGGGTTCCAGTTTTGGCGTTGGTCCAGTATTCCTTCACTGTTTCCACGCCTCCCCTTTGAAACGAGAATGTATATTCTGTGCTAGTATATGGTGGAAGTAGGTGACTTGCTTTTTTTATTTTACAGGGTGTTACAATTAAGAGCTTTCCTTGAAGGTTGGGTGGTGGTGGCACAGGCACACACCTTTAATCTCAGCATTTGGGAGGCAGAGGCAGGTGGATCTCTGTGAATTTGAAACTACTCTGGCATAAGGGGTGAGTTCCAGGCCAGCCAGGGAAACAGTCTCAAAAATGAAACAAACAAATTAGAGCAATAAAACAAACAAACATTGCCTTGAGTCTCAGAAGAGACTTGGATTTTAACTGTGTTGAGACCATGAAGGACCACAGGGGTTTTGAAGTTGGACTAAATGCATTTTGCATTGTAATAAGGCAACTGGCCTACGGGTAGAGGGCAGAAAGTGAAATGTACTGGTTTCAGTGAGAATGTCCCCCATATGCTCAAGCATTTGATCACTTGGTTCCCCAGCTGATGCACTGTTCTGGGCGGTTTAGGAGGTGCAGCCTTGCGGAAGGAAGTCTATCACTGGGAAGAGGCTTTGAGAGATTCTAGTTTTACTTCCAGTTTGCTTTCTTCTGAGGTAAATGATGGGCTCTCTTAGCTTTCCTGCTGGGGCTACCAAGCCTGCTGCTTGCTGCCCTGCTTCCCTGCCACGGCAGATTCGTCTCTCTGCAACTGTCAGCCCAAATAAACGCTTCTATAACTTGCCTTAGGTCATTGTGTTTTAGCGCAGCAACAGAAAGACACTAACACCTATGAGAAGATGCCTACAGGTAGAGATGGGCCGATGGGGCAATGACAGTGCTCCCCAGGAAGTGTAAGTGTAGAGATGGGCTGATGGGGTGATGGTGGTGCTCCCCAGGAAGTGCGGGTGCAGAGATGGGCCGGTGGGGCGATGGCAGTGCTCCCCAGGAGGTGTGAGTGCAGAGATGGGCTGATGGGGTGATGGCAGTGCTCCCCAGGAGGTGTGAGCGCAGAGATGGGCTAATGGGTGATGGTAATGCTCCCCAGGAGGTGTGAGCGCAGAGATGGGCTAATGGGTGATGGTAATGCTCCCCAGGAGGTGTGAGCGCAGAGATGGGCTGATGGGGAGATGGCAGTGCTCCCCAGGAGGTGCGGGTGCAGAGATGGGCTGATGAGGAGATGGCAGTGCTCCCCAGGAGGTGCGGGTGCAGGGGCAGGCTGCACTGTATTTACCCTGTGAGAGTGAATTATAGGGCCCTCTTGCACATTACATCTAGGGCACTCTCTAGACATGCAGGACAGGTAACCTGGAGGTAGGAGAGTCTGGGGTCTAGAAGGCACTGACTCTTGGGTCCCTTTCCTTGCTGTGGACATTTGTTGGTCCGTCTTCCACCTTCATTCCTGTGTGACCATCTCTATTTGACTCCTGCGTTCTCCATTTCCAGATAGCAACGAAAGAGTCATATGTGTCTCTGAAGCCAGAATAACTCTGATATTATCTTCAAGTTTGAGTTTTATCAGTTAGTTCTGAAAGCAAGAATTTAAATTATAGAGAGGCTAACTTGCTTAAGGACCCAAACTGGCATGTGACAGAGTAGTTACGTCGCATTTATTGCACACCTGTGACTTGCACGTTTTTTAGCGATAGATATGCTTTCCGTCTCTATCTGTCCAGTCTGAGAGGGAGCCAGCAACTTATCATTTTAGAGCCTTGGAGGCTGTCCTGGAACTTGCTTACGTAGACCAGGCTGGTCTCAAACTCATAGAGATAGGCCTGTTTCTGCCTCCCAGCGCTGGGGAGTAAAGGCGAGCGCCACCACATTCAACAGGGAGAGGGAATTTCTAAGGAATCCAGCTTAACAATGAGGTCCTTGAAAGGGAAGAGAGGCTAAAGGTTCTGTCCCCTGGATGTTCCAGAAGGAGCCTGCAGAGCCCCAGTTTGAAAATCTTTGTGGCCTGGGGCTTTAGCTGTAGCCTCAGTAGCAGAGACCAATGGAGACAGGAGGGGTGTGTGTGTGTGTGCTTTCAAGTGCTTTGGAATGATCTAGGAAGGAAGAGTTTAATGGAGAAGACCTATTGAATTTCCTGAAGATGGGAGCTCTCAGAAAGAATTATGCCTGCTTTAAGGGCAATAAAGAAATGAGATGTTTTGGGACTGGAGCAATGGTTCAGTAGTCCAGTGTGTACTCCTTTTGTAGAGGACCTGAGTTTGGTTCCCAGCACCCATGTCTGGGGGCTCATAACTGCGTGCAACTACAGCTCCAAAGGGATCTGATATCTTTTGGCCTCTTGGGCAAACACATACAACCCCGCCCCCCTCAAGACAGGGTTTCTTTTTGTAACTGCCCTGGTTGTCCTGGGACTCTCTTTGTGGACTAAGTTGGTCTTGAACTCACAGAGATCTGTCTGCCTCTGCCTCCTGAGTACTGGGATAAAGGTGTGTGCCACCACCGCCTAGCACAAACACATATAATTAATAATAGTAATTTTATTTTTGAGGTAGAATCTATCATCTAGCACATTCTTTAAATGTGTAGACAGCCATGCCTTACTATAATCCCAGCATTCAGAAGGCAGAGGTGGGAGAACATGCACACGTGCTCACACACACACACACACACACACACACACACACACACACACACACACACACACACACACACACACACACACACACACACACACACACACACACACACACACACACACACACACACACAGAGTAATTTCAGGGGAAAAAACATACGGGACGCGTTTTAGGGAGAATAAGATTATTGGAAGACATTGTGGATTGGGGAGTGATGATGGAAGGGAGTGGATTTTCTCAACGAAAGGTGAGGAGGAAAATGAGAAATAAAAAAACGAATGGGCATGCTGCCGAGCCAGGGGGCACTGGCAAACTCCGCCCAGAGCCAGGATGCCCCCAACGAAGTGACGCAGCGCGGTTTGGCCGCTGTGGGGCGCCGTAGCTCGCGCTGTTGCCAGGGGAACGGGCCCCGCGCCGGGTGAGGCCCATCCTGCCTTGGCGTGGCACGGTTGCAGAGCCAGCCGGTCCGAACTAAGGCGGAAGGACTCGGAGGCCCAGCCGCGGTCCGGGATGGAGCCACGCTCCGGGACGCGTCTCCTCCGGGTCCGGGGGACTGACTCTGCCCGGACGGTCTGAAGTGCGGCCGTCCTGGGGAGGGTGGACGGGCAGGACGGGGCCGAGCCGCTGGCTGACCTTGGCAGGCCGCATCTGGCGCAGGTGAGGAGCGGCTGCGGCGTTTCTCACCTCGAGCCTGGCCCGAGCCACCGGGTCGCGCAGCTCCGGTGCCTGGCAGGACTCTGGGCCGGTCTCACCGACCCAGAGAGCTCGGGACTTGCTTCTAGCACTAATCAGGGTTATAGGTCTGCAGTGAGCGCTCACCGAGTGCCAGGCCGTGTGCAGGCGTCGGGCCTAAGAACAGACGCCCTCAGTCTCCAGAACCCACAGAGAATTAAGGCGAGATTGGGGAGCAGAGGCCAGACACGTGACTAGAGTAAGCTTAGGTCGCCCTAAGTGCTCCGGAAGGGCCCTACAGGTGACTTTTAAACTTAGATGTGGAGGTTGGAAAGGAGCCAGAATTGTGAGTAGGGGAAGGGTATTTCTTGAAAGAGGGAAAAGCAAACACAAAAGTCCAGGTAGCAGAGTACTAGTACAGAACAGAAAGCACGAGGAGAGTCCCTACAGTTCATGGTGAGGCGGTTCAGCTTTTATCCCAGAAAGGGAAGGGAGTCACTGAAGAGTTCAATGAGTTGGAGGTTTTGTGCTTTGTTTTTTTTTTTTTTCTTCGAGATACGGTTTCTCTGTAGCTTTGGAGCCTGTCCTGGATCTAGCTCTTGTAGACCAGGCTGGCCTCGAACTCACAGAGATCCACCTGCCTCTGCCTCCCCGAGTGCTGGGATTAAAGGCGTGCACCACCACCGCCCCGCTGAGTTTCAGGTTTTGATAAGGGTTTTATATTCTGGCTGCTGAGCTGATTAGTTGAAGATTAGCTCTGCTGGTGCTGCTGAGCCTCCTAGAACCCAGAAGTTTCTCCGCGCCCTCCTCTGTGCACAGGGGATGAGTTGTCATGTTTATGAGACAAAGTGAGGAGGTCCACATCTCAGACCAAGGATTAAAGAGATGGGTGGGAGCCGTGTGAAGCAATAGGACTACTTCAGAGTGTGCAATTGAATGAATTCTGTGGAAGCGCTTCAAGCACGCCTGGTCTAGAATAAGTGCCACCTAAATGGCAACGATGGCTCTTACATCATGGATGCGCTGTAAGGAGTGATGATGGTTAGCGCAGCAGAGATCCTGAGAAGCGGCTTCACCTTCTTTACCAAGGGTTAGGTTAGATGAGGGGTGGTCACGTGGTCACTCTTTTTGTGGAATTGCTGTTTTGCTGTGGGAGACCAGCTGTACACAGATAATCACCCTGAGAGGCAATAAAAGCAATCGTGGTGTTTAATTAGCCTGGCTTTTTCCCTATTGTTTTTCTTACTTTGTTCTGTCACAACTTTTTTCTTAATGACTTTCTTGGTGGGTGTTCCCCAAGGCTGGCTCCTACAATCTCTAGTTGATTTCCTGGTTAAAAATCAACAACCCTCACCTCCTTTCCTTGGTTTTGTTTCTGTTCCCTGGTGCTGTTTCTTATTTCTTCTTCTGAACTTGTATCCCAGAGTCTGTGGTGGCAGCTGCAAGGGGAGAGTGACACAGAAATGTTTGCACACCATGTCAACTCAGGAATGATTTCAAGGGTTTCTTTGCTATAGCAACGGACTTCGACATATTGTTTATGAGAGAGAAAATAAAGGCCCAGCCACATTATTTGAGACCAAAGAGCAGAGAGGCCTTTGAGAACAGCTTTAAGTTCTAGCCTATTTTCTGGAAATGATGTGCTATGCATCCCTTAGTTGAACTATAGCCCCTTCTCAGAAAGTTTAAGACCACAGGCTTTTCTGGCACCTGTGGGGAGTTGTAATAAACACTGTATTCGCCCCTAGACAGCTCTTGCAAAGGACTCGCCACTAAACCAGTGTGCCCCGCGAAGCATTTTCTGTCCTGCTCCCTTTATGTGGTCTAACTTGAGGCGTGTTAGATCTCAGTGAAAATTATTCTAGAAGCAGATCCTTGGGAAAGGCTGAAAAGTGATTTAGAGAGGAATCTCACAAGGACATAGTAAGGTGCCTTTCCTGTGGGGTGCACCTCTGCCTTGCTCTGGGGCCAAAGGGCACTGAGCAGCTCTCTTTCTTGGTCAAGCCTACAGCAGTGTCTTGCCCAGCAGCTCTATTGTACCACCTGAAGTCTGTTTCCAACTTTGGCAAGACCCTAACAGTACTAGAAGGGTTCTTCCTCACAGACCTGTGTGACTCAGAGTTGCCTTCATGGGTAAGAAAGCACTTGAACAATTCTCTTGTCAAATGGTTGTTAGGCAGGAATCCCTGGTTTCTGGCTTGGTATAAACCTCTAGGTCTCACAGGTTCATCTGGTTCACACGGCAGCACAGTGGAACAAAGGGCTAGAGGTGATGCCCTTTCAATGTAGCTTATTTGGTGAGTGTGTGTCTTGTTGTTTCTGGGTATTGAATTCAGGCCTTTCCACAGAGTTATCCTACTTCCCTTACTTTTTTTTTTTTTTAGATAGGGTCTCACCTTGTAACTCTGGTTGTCTTAGAACTTACGGTGTAGACCAGGCTGCCCTGGAACTCACAGAGAGCTTGCCCACCTCTGAGTGCTGGGATTAAAGGTGTGTACCACCATGACCAGCTAATATATTTTTTTTAAACAGTAAATGCTCATGATTTTTAAACAAGCTTGAGTAATAGCAGCAGACACAGTAGAAACATATCTGTCTAACCCCGTCCCTGGTTGTATCTTCATGGAAATTACCCCGCATTTGGGTTCTGCCGTTCCTTACCAGAGTAATGTGTGCCTGTGGCAACCCAGATACCTGTCTGAATATCCCTTCTGGGCTGTTTGCTTCTTTCGACAGTCTTGCTATGTAACCCAGGCTGGGCCTGGAAGTTGCAACTCTCCAGCCTTAGCCTCCCAAATGCTGATGGCCTTTTTTAAATATATATTTTTTAATATGTGTATTTGTGTATGTGTCTACTTGTCACATACGTGGAGGGCGTTGGGTCGCTTGGAGCTGACCTTACAGGTGACTGTGAGCCTCCTGGTTTGGGTCCTGGGAACTGAACTCTAGTCCTTCTGGAAGAGCTATGGCTGCTCCTTTTTTTTTAAAGATTATTTTTATTTTATGTTTGAGAGTGTTTTACCTGCATGTATGTCTGTGTACCATAGCATGCCTGGTACCCTTGGAGATTAGAAGAGGGTGTCAGATTTCCTGGAACTGGGATTAAAGATGGTTTTGAGCCACCATGTCATGGGTGCTAGGGTCGGAACCCTGGTCCTCTGTAAAAACAACAGAAGCTATGCTGCTGAGCCATCTCTCCAGCCCCAGCCTTGGTTTTTATTTATTTGATAGCTCACTCTACAATTGTGTGTCTTGCTTGTTCATGTAACTTCAGTTTAAGAATAAAGTCGTCCCTTGTTTGTGATGCTACATAGCATGCCTGTGTGCATATGCCATGACATGCTTATATTTGTTTTTGTGCTCTGTTATTACAAGGAACAATGCAGTGAACCTTTGTGTGTTAGGAGAGCGTAAGATAAATACAGAAATGGAGTGTCTGGGCCACAAGTTAAATGTGTTCTCAGGTTTGGTTTGCCAAGTTGTTTTCTGGCTAACTTTTGAAACATGAGTAAAGAAGACACCCAAATGAGTGGGATTTGTGAAAATTTCCCTCAACTCCCATGAACTATGAGTGGCAGTGAAGAGCCAGAAGGCTCTACTCCAGACAGCCCTGGTTCCTGTGTCTAGCCTTCCTCTTCTGCCTCTTTCCATTCATAGCTTAAAAATATGAGCCTTCTAAGCTTACAGTTCAGCCTTTTTTGGGAGGGGGGAGCGGAAATGGCAGTTGTTTTGAGACAGGGTCTCACTACATAGCCCTGGCTGTCCTGGAACTCACTATGTAGACCAGGCTGGCCCTGAACTCACAGAGATCTGCCTCCTGAGTGCTGGGATTAAAGATATACACCATGCTGCCTGGCTTTGTGTTATTATTATTTTTGTCTGATCTAAGCAACTTAACTTCCCAGTTTCTTGGCCGCCTTTACTAACTGAGTTGATTCTGAAGTCTCCAGACATCTTTCAGGAATCCAGGGCTGCCCATAGGTTCCCCAGGGCCAGGACTTTCCAGTCTGGTTGTTTTAGCTATCTCACACATGAATTTCAGAACAACATTCGGAATTTATTGCTGCTTTTAATATTGTTATTATTTGAGCTAAGTTCTCAGCGTCTCGCTATGTTGCCCAAGTTGACTTTGAACTCCTCAGCTAAGTGATCTTCCTGCCTTAGCCTCCTGACTGCCTAAATTTATTGTTTTTATTGAAGCAGTGGCAGGCAGGAAGTAGATCAGTCATACAACTATTATGCCATTCATTATGAGAACTCAAAATGTTAAGGTTTTCTGTCCTTTTTTGCCTGCTTTAAGACAGTGTCTTACTGAGTAACATTGGTTGGCCTGTAATTTGTTATGTACGACAAGATTGGCCTCACACTCAGAGATTCGCCTGATGCTGTCTCCAGAGTTCTGGACTTTTGTCTCCGGTCATTAGTCACTGCTCCTGGCTAAGATTTTCTTCATTGAATTTAAGCATATAAAGGTAGCCTAATTTTATTTTTAAAATGTTATGTAAAGATTTTAGCAAATGAATGTTAAATAGGAAAGATTATTGCCGTACTGGCAGTGGCCTTCGCCTTGGAGTGACAAGGGACGGGCCTGCATAGCCCCTTCAGTCTTCTTCAGATGTCAAGCAAGTCTATGACTTAGGCGACAGATACTTCTGCCTCTAACAGTCTGTGCATCTCCTTGCCATTTCCTCCTTCCATCCATGCCAGCATCTGTATGTTTTGTTCTTTTTAAGCAGAAGGCGCATAAAAAAATATTTTACCAAGGCTTCTATACTACTCAGCCCACTAAACACGCAGCTGGGGGCACTGTATGGGTGAGGAGAAGCTGTATACCTGACCTTGACTCTCTGGCGCTCCTTCTAAAGTACAGGGTTGCCAAGCCACTGCCCTCCTCGGCCAGCCTCCTGGTATTACCTCATCCCATGTCCTTTTTGGTCTTGTTTGTGCCCTCTTCTCTACTGAGACCAGAAACCAAAGCCGCATCACACTCTGGCTCCTTCAGTGCCCAGAGCATCCTAGCTAGGCCCAAGTGATCCCAGCCTTGCAGCCCCCATGCTTCATCTCTCACTGCTCCCTGGCATGTTCTGAGAGGCTTGCCCTTGCAAAGCACTGCCGGAATACTCAGGTACCCGCTGCCTTGATGTGCTCTGTGTTTCTCTGGGCCCCAGAAAGGAAAGTTGGAGAAGGCAGGTACCTAGTCTCATCTGTGTTTATACCTTCAGGGCACACAGGACTGGACCCCAGGAAGCCTTGCCTGGCCAAAGGCTGAGTGCACCATCTGGTCATGTTTTGGGGGAACAGAGCCGCATATCTTTCATTTTGGACACCCAGAGGGCTGTTGAGAGGGAAAGGACAGCCAGAGAAAGTCCCCAAGCCTGATGACAATACTTGGTCTCATCTGTGGGCCCCATTTTGGATTTGGTCCGACCTCCCAGCCCTTGTTATGACATTTTTTGGGCCAAAAAGAATTTGTGGCCTTCAATTCAATGATAGAAAATATTATCAAGTTTGGAGTTAGCTTTCTCAAGGTTTGTGCCAGGCAGGGTGCTCCTGGCTGTCCTTCATGTCTGTTCCTGAGCGTTGCTGCTACTTCAAAGAAGCCCATGCTGCCTCTGAAGTCTTAGGCAAGCGGCCTTCTCTAGACCAACAATACCTTCATTTGGAGTCAAGGCTACCGCCAAGACTGTGAGCAGCAAGCTTCCTTCTTGGGATGGTATCTCCTCCCTCAGGATAGTTTAACACAGGGATGCCTGTGGCCCCTATTGAGTACTAGGATCATATCAGCCGTATGCTCTTGTTTCTCTCTTGAGAAACAAACTCTGCCAGGTATAGGGCTTTTCAGTTGTGGGGTTGATAAAGGCAAGACTAGGCTTTGGGGTCAAATTCATGTGTCCCTTTCAATGTGCTCAGATAGAGTATAGCCCAGGGAAAGGATGCAACATGCAAGGCCCTAGGTCCAGTTCCCAGCACTGCAGAATATTTGCCCTGGTAGGGTGTTTCTGGAAAATCCATGTACAGTCCACAGAGATCTGCCTCAGAGAACTACCAGCTCAGCTGTATTTACGGGGCTTGACCTGATAACCTTTGGGTATTTAGGTATTACAAAAAAACAACAAAAAACAAACATTCAAACAAAAACCAAACCAGGGACAAAGATTTGCTCACTTAGGGGTGTTCTAAAGAAAATTGTGTCTTTTTTTTTCTTTGTCACCTTTGATTTAAATTTGAACCCTAAGATTGGCCTGCCCTTTCTCTGTCACCACAACTGAACAGCCCTGTACCTTGAGGCAGTTTCCAAAGAAAGAAACAGAGACATGTGACGGATCATAATTCCCTATTTTTGGTAGTGGCCAGAGGCATAGTGACAAGATCAGAATATCAGTCCAAGACAGTATGGTGGCATAGTCTTGAAATCTAAAGGCTATCCCAGCCTATACAGCAAGTTGAGATACATGGAAAATCCATTAGTCAGGTTATCTAGTTCTTCAACTAAATTAAAAGGAAAAATAGAGACAGAGAACTGTGTGCCAAATACTTGAACCGCACATGTTTGGCTCACACTTGTAACCTCATGAGGCAGGAGGATTGCTAAGGGTTTGAGCTAACCTGGGCTACATAATGAGTTTTACTTATTGTTTTGAATGGCAGTATGTTTATTTCTCGGGGCCACCACTTAAGAAAGCAGTTTCAGGACTATGTTTCCAATCAGGCTGTAGCTACTCTGCGATGCTCACTCTCCAGTGTCCAGCTGAAGGAGACGTGTGTATGGTCTGTGCCATGGCTCGGGCAAAGCAGACTGTCTGCAAATCAAAAGCCTTTGGAGGTAAAGCGCCCAGGAAACTTTGGCTACAAAAGCCACTTGGAGGAATGCACCCTCTACTTGGGGGGTAAAGAAACCTCATCGTTACAGGTCTCTCACTGTGGGAGTTAGTGAAGTTAGATGCTATCACTGAAGTATTCACTCATTTTTTTTTCAAACTCCCCTTCCAGCATCTGTTATGAGAAATTGCTAAACACTTTAAAATGGGCCAGAAAGATGGCTCATGGGTAAAGGCACCTGCTGCCAAGCCTGACAGCCTGAATTCGAACTCTAGGACCCACGTGGTAGAAGGAGAGAACATATTCCTCCAAGCAGTACACGCACGCGCGCGCACACACACACACACACACACACACACACACACACACACGTTTAAAAGAAAAAAAGACTTCAAAACAGATATGTGCTTCCAGAGTGCAGCGAGGCTGCAGTGAGCCTTTCCCTTCTCTACTGTTTTGAATGGCCTCTGGTGCTTTACCGGTGACCAGGGATGTTGGTCTAGTTGGGGTTTTTGAAGATGCTGGTTGTATACTATCCGTGTCAAACATTTAACAATTATTTTAACGCTCCACGTATGTGGAGAACATGCTTAAGAATTCACTATGGGACTGGAATTGGTAAAGTGCCTGCCTTGTGGGTGTGAGACCTGAGTTGAATCCCCAGAACCTGTGGGAAAAGCCAGGCATGGTAGACTACTCTTCCAAAGACCTGCACCCACATGGTGGCTCACACCCATCTGTAACTTCATTCCAGGCAACCCTGCGTCCTCTTTTGACCTCCATGGACATATATGTAGGCAAAATGCCCATAAATTTAAATAAATGTTTTTACAATTATTCTTTTATCTTTTTTGTGTATGGGCGTTTTGCTTACATACATGTCCGTGTACCATGTGCATGCCTGGTACCCGTGAAGGCTAGAAGAGGGTGTCAGATCCCCTGGACGTGGAGCTATGGCTCACTGGCTGCTCTTCTAGAGGATCCAGGTTCAGTTGCCAGCATCCACATGGCAACTCACTTTGCTCTAGTTGTCCCCCTCTGATAGGGGAGGACTGTGACAGGAGAGATGGTTCCGTGCGTAAGAGCACTTGCTTCTCTTGAAGAGAACTTGGATGCTTTGCTTCCCAACACCCACACCAAATGGCTATAACGGTCTGTAACTCCGGTTCCAGGGGATCTGGTGACCTCTTCTGGACTCTGGGACCCTGCACTCATGCACATCTGCACACACACTTGCTGTAAATAAATAAACAAATAAGGGTGGGTGGCACCTAAGCAATAACACCAAGGTTATTCTCTGGCCTCTGTAGGCATACCCATGCACACCCCTCACATACACACAGAAGAATCTGTTCTGATATAGATTATTTCATTCTCAACCTTTTTCTTCGCAGCTGGGTGTGGTGGCACATGCCTGTAATCCCAGTACTCAGAGGGAAGAGGCAGGCGGTTAAGACCAGCTATGGCTACATAGTAAGTAAGAGCTCGCTTCGGAACAATTTTCTCTCTTTTTCATATTATTGATAGTTATGAATGTTAGACTTTTCCCTCTCTTAAAGGATCAAAAGGTATCAAAATATATGGTTTTGGCCACGCATAGTGGCAAATACCTTAAATCCCAGCATTTGGGAGGCAGAGGTAGGTGAATCTCTGTGAGTTCAAGGCCAGCCTGATGTACACAGCAAGCTTCAGGACAGCCAGAGCTACATAGAGAGACCTTGTCTTAGAAAAAGTAGGATAAACAAAGGTGTGCTTGTGAGTGAAAAAATAGGGCGAGGAATCAGGCGTTGGCTGTTTCCCCATTGTCTATGAGAACTTCTGTTTTTGGGACATAGTCTCACTGTATATTCAGGACTACCCTGGAACTCACCAGGTAGACCAGGCTGTCCCTGAACTCACAGAGGTCTGCCTGCCTCCTGAAATTAAAGGTGTGTGCACCACACCTTGTATGTGTATGAATATTGAATATACAAAGATATAAAGCATTAATGCAAGTCAAAATATTCTGGTCAACAAATTTTGGCAGTTCAGCTTTATAACATTTATGGATAAACCTGCTAAAGTCTGGGTAATAGTGTTTTGGATTAAAAATACACATTTTTTTTCTGAGGGCAACTAAATGGTTTTCCTATCATTTTTATCATATGGTGGATTTCAATAACTGTACTTTTCTGAATTATCCTACATGCAAGAGTGTGTGTACTTGTGTGTGTGTGTGCGTGTGTGTGTGCGTGTGTGTGTCTAAAGACTAAATCTAAAGCCGGGTGGTGGTGGTGCATGCCTTTAATCCCAGCACTCAGGAGGCAGAGGCAGGCGGATCTCTGTGAGTTCGAGGCCAGCCTGGTCTACAGAGCGAGTTCCAGGACAGGCTCCAAAGCTACAAAGAAACCCTGTTTCAAAAAACAAAACAAAACAAAAAAGACTAAATCTAGGGCCTTACATATGCTAGACAAGTCCATTATCCCTGAGCGACCCCTGCAGCCTGCAAGTCTTGTTCCTGGGGCAGCCTCAACCAGTCCTCTCATTTTGGACATAGACCTTGTAGGATCAGACACAGTAGCTGCAGCCTAGGGATGGAAGACAAGCCAGAGAGCTATTTGAGGTACTTACATGTACCATGTAGTGCACATTTACTTGTAGGATTTGCCTGCAGTATCACTAAACTATGCAGCCTAGGGGGCAGCCATACCCCTGCTTTTCAGAGGAGTAAATCCGGTCCTCTCAGCTACTAAGTGCAAAGCCCAAAGCCAAACCTAGACCTGTTTCTTCCAAAGCTGGGAGTCTCCTAAGAATATGGAGTTCTTTCAGTTTGACCAGCAACCAAGAGTGGGTTCATGCTTTAAAGTTTCTTGTTGTTGAAGTTCGGGGTACAGTGATTTTAAAGGCAAAACCCACAAAAACCACAGTGACTTCAGTGTCAGATGAAGGTCAGAGGAACCTTGCAACATTTGTTTAGGCATAAACATAGTAGTTATTTCAGACACAACACAGCAATTACTCTGACTTATACCATACCTTCAGTTATTTCAGTTTAAGTTTGCATAAACATTAATGATTTTGTTAGTATATCTGGACTCTGGTCAGGGTCATGGAAACCCCAAGTGTGCTGCCAAAGCAGATGTGACTGCTGGGGCGGACTGCTGAAAACTGTCTAAGCAACCACAGAATGGAGTCAGGACAAGACAGAGTCACCTTAGTCACTTCGGCATTGGTTGGCCAGGACCATATATCATTTATGTGACACACATTTGCTTTTATTTCAGAAGTTTTCAAGTCATCGAACATTCAATGAGCATCTATTATATACAAGGTATAGCTCCTGATCCTTGGGGGAGGAGACATGGGGACAGAGGTGAATGAATTACAGCATGCTCACTGTCTTTGAGGGACACTAGTATAGTGAGGCGGTAGACATGGGGATGGCAGAATACTCTAAATTGCAGTGACAGTCCTAATAAGGACTGAGCACAAAGGCCCCTGACTCTGCTTGGGACCCTGTGGAAATCTCCCTGTATCAGGGGATGTTTGTAGCGGGCAGGGATGGCCCAGCTACATTCTGTGGCCTGTGAGGTCAGCCACTCCAGGTAGGAAAGTTGCGGTGTCCTCCTTTGCTTTGTCAGCTTACTGTCTGCTTTGGCATAGCTGCGATGGCAGACCTGACAGGAACTACCCAGGAAGCAAGGGTTTCTTTCTCCAACCCATCGTGGTGGAGCAGCTCTTTCCATGGTGGTGGAAGCTGTTTTATATCATAGCAGAGCAGGCAGTAGAGAGCAAGATAGGAGGTAGGCAGGGATGACATCCCTGAGCCCTCTCCAGTGACCCATTTCCCCTAACTAGATCCTGCCTCCCAGACTTTCCAAAAGCTCCCCCAAGACCGCACCTCTAGATAGGAGGACATTGCAGATTCAAATCATAATAGAGATTGCTGATCTGTGGATATGGGCTCCTGAAAGGAGTATCTAGCTGCCTGGGTTTTGTTGCTAGCTCCTGGCCTTCCCATCGCGAGCTCAGAACTGGCCTCTTCCCGAGGTGTGACACTGTTTGCTTAGTCTGTCAGTCCAGAAGATACTGGTGGGCAGGGCTCTTCCTCCTGTAAGGACAAATTGGTCCTACTACTCCTACCTCCTTGGTCAGCAGCTGGGTTGTAGCAAGGCAGGCCAGGGTAGGGGATTGCTGCCATCTGGTGGTCTGGCTGTGGCCAAGGCTTGACCTTTCTTGGAGCTCTCTCAGTGACCCTTACCCCTTCTGGTAAATCTGTACACCAGGCCCAGATTGGCTGGGAGAAGCATGGTCATTTATTCTGCTAGAAGAAATCCAAGAAGAATCCTCCCTTCCCTTGTGTGCTGGCCCATCCTCCAGCAAGCAGCCATAGAGAGCCCTCTGCAGCCCAGGGGAGAAGTTCTTGGTCCCTGGTCCTAAAGGGACCATGTGTCTGCTAAGCAGCTGAGGCCAGATCTCCTTTCTGAACACCCCCACTGCCTGTTTCCCTCAGCAGAGGATGGGGGGGAGGCTTTCTGACACTTGATTTGGATCTTGGGACGGAGGTGACTAATCCTAACAGAATCAGCATGTGTTCTCATTGCCCTGGCCCCAGCTTGATATTGTTACCAGATGAGAACATGTCTTATTGAGTTTCACTCTTATGGCTGTGGAGAGGGAACACTTTGAGTAATGGGCAGCCAAACTGTGTCCTGAATAACTCCGGACCATCCTCCCTTGACCTGGCTAGGCTGGGGTCAGAGTCTGTTCTTGAGGTTTAGGGCAGTATTTTATTACCACCCTGCCCCCAACTGTATATTTCTATCAGGTTAGGACCCCAGGTTCCCCTGCAGAGTGTACAGCCCTGCTGGTCCCTACGCACCTGTTAAATCCTGGCTGCAGCCAGGGCCCTGTGCTCCCACGGGGCCTTTGGGGCTTAATGCTGTCTTCTCTTCTCCCCCTGGAGATGAACATCTGCAACAAACCCTCCAACAAGACAGCCCCTGAGAAGAGTGTGTGGACAGCGCCCTCCCAGGACAGTGGCCCTTCCCCAGAACTGCAGGGCCAGCGGTCTCGCCGGAATGGATGGAGCTGGCCCCCACACCCGCTGCAGATTGTGGCCTGGCTGCTCTACCTCTTCTTCGCTGTGATTGGCTTTGGGGTGCTTGTTCCCCTCCTGCCTCACCCCTGGGTGCCTGCGGGCTATGCCGTATCCTTGGACTATATGGGACTGGAAAAGCTGGGGAGATGGATAGATAGCAGAAGGCAGAAGCCTGAGGCTGGGCTCAGGGTCTTAGGGAGCTTGTGGTGGTGTAGAGCAGGGTTTTACTCAGCTGATTTTCTGCGAGGCTTGGACTTCTCACTCGACCTTTCCTCTGATAAAGTGAGTGGGCAGCCCCAAAGCTCCTCAGAGCACAGAACTCCAGAGAAGGGCTGACAGAGATTCCTAAAGCTTCTTCAGACTAATTATGCCTGAGCAAAAGAAAGGGAAATCAGGGGGTGGGGACATGGCTCAGCTGGTAGAGTACTTGCCCAACATGTGCAAGGTCCTGGGTTCAGTACTCATTTGAAACAGCAAGTTAGGGAGCAGTTATTCCACTGTGAAGGGATTTGTCACGGTGCAGTTTTCCCACATAGTAAGTTTCTTGGTCCATTTCAAATGTGGTTTTATTTATAGGCATTTTTTTGCTATGCCTAGGAATTTTGCACGCTTATTGGTGTTAGGATGAAAAAGGTGGCATAGAAATGCCCTGCAAGCTCCTGGGAACAGTGACAAACACTAACTTGCTTTAGCCGTATGGTCTGGCTGTCTTAGCCCTGGTTGCAACCCCCAAGGACAGAAGGCATGCTACAAGGCAGGGTGTAGGATGCAGTAGGCCCCTGTGTGCCCCTGTCAGAGAGTTCCTTCACTGTCTGCTGGTATCAGCCTCCTGAAGAGGATTCCTGAGAGAGGGAGATAGGGATAGGCTGGAGAGCACATGTCTGCCGGGCTTCCTCTCAGCTCAGTCTCCTCTGGGCTGTGCTGGCCAGAGGAGCTTCTGCAACTCTCTGGTCCACAGGAAGGGGTTCTGTTTGCTCCAAAGGACTGGGATGACAACGAGGGCTCATTAGGAAGTTTGTGAACATAAAGGGCTCCAGCTGTTAATCCAGGTGTGCTTTCTTGGAGACCCCAGAGCCCTGGGCTGGTGAGTGGCAAAGACATTGGAGTAGAGGGGCTCTAGAGAGGATCGTCATCCTCAGACGTTAGCAGTGTCAGCGGGGGCTTCCTGGTTCACAGGAGCCAAGGCCAGAGCAACAGCTGGGTGAGTGCATAGGAAATGACTTTCCTTAAGATGACCGAGGGCCTTCATGTGATTAGGTAGGATAGTCTCCTGTGGTCTGAAGTAGCTCCATCCCTGACTCAGGT
>PVIU01024102.1:0-26096 GCA_004026605.1 Ondatra zibethicus
CACACACACACACACACACACACACACACTTTGTTTTTTAATGTGTAGATTCTTTATCATTATTCTTGGTTATATATAACTCTATACATCAATACATTTCATGTGTCTTAATCACTTACCTTAAAATTTATCAGTACTGAAAACTGCTCAAAATGCTTGACTAAATAATCTCATCAGTTCATATGATAATGTCCGTGGATGAAACTAGAGTTGAATCCAACTCTACCACTGTGTTTTATTTTGTTTTACTTGTCTGGGTATGGCTTGAGATAGGGCCATCCTATTTTGTCCAAGTTTGTCTCAAACTCACAATCCTCCTACCTCAGCCTTCCAAGTGCCAGAATTATAGATAGACATGTACCACCACATTCTGTTTTACTTTTCAGTTTTTACCCTTTTCATTGTGGATAAAATAGGATAAGAGCATCTGCCACACAGGGCTATTATGATAATTAAATAAACTAGTATGTATAGAGTTTAAAATGCTGGCACATAGAAAGTGTCCAATAATTGTTTATTAGTGACAATTATTTCTTAGGGGCAACTTGGATGTTTGGTTGAAGCTTTAAACCTTTTCCCAGACTCTTAGCATTTCATTCTGGTGACACAGACCTTGCCTGATCTCTGAGGGGGGTGTGAATAGCGGTTCTCTGCACAGTTGGGCAATATAGAAACACCAATGAGAGAAGAAGAGTACTCCCATGTTGCTCAGAGGTAAAGCTGTATAATTAACACAAAAAAGTAAAGAATCCCTTTAAGATAGACAAGTACTCTAGCCAAGGACACCCATGGGAGCTAAATCACTCATCAGTTTTCTAAAGCTCAAATGTCTTTGGAGAGGTTGTTAAAAATGCCTTTGTCTGCTCTCTCCAGATCCTCTCCAGTGATGATTCTTCTTCCTTGTCTGGAATGCACATTTTGACACACCGTATCAGACACAACCACATTACCGGGTTTGGCCAAAACAGCTTAATGACTGCTATCTAAAATGCCCCAAGGAAATGTATGATAGTATAATGTTATGCTCTGAAAGTCATTTTTCTTTTTCCTGGGGATTATCTTGGTTATAGAAAGCGCACTTTTGAAACATATGAAAGGAAATTCTAACATGTTTTAAAGTTCTGTTATCTCTGTAATTATTTCATTTCTAGATGAAATTCGCATCCTTAAAAAAAAGCAAAACAATTTATTTTCTTCATTTTTCTTCCTTTAAATAAATGTTGCCTAGCAAGTAAACCCATTGTATGAAGCCACAGAGTGAAGGAAAAAGCACCAGATGAGAAAAAGGTTACAGAATTTCCTGTGCCAAAGCCAAGCTCAAAGAGACATGAAATAGTTCCCATCCCATTTCAGCTGAACTTTGACCTTATCCATGGCAAAGGCAATATTGCTCACTTCCTAACAATAGGTATGCCACATGACTTTATGTAATGTACTTGCTTGTCCAGTTCTATTCATTTTGTTTTTAAAACCCACAGTTTTTGCTTTTCCTCCTTTTTCTAGCCTAGTTCACACATTATTTTCCATTTAAGAACATTTTGACCAAAGTGTTTTAGATTTCTTCTCTTTCCTCCCAAGCTCAGGTAGCAGTCTATTTGATCTTTGTTGAGTGCCCACATATCGCTGGAGTTATTTCTGTCCTGGATCTTGAAAGCACCATTCATAAGTCATTCCCTATTTTCTTCCCACTCCCTCTCAGTTCAAAGTATATGTTCTCATGGCAGAACTGAATGATACATCTCAACAGAGCATGCTTTATAAAAATGCCTGTTAGAGCATTTTTATTTTCTAAAGCATCAAATGTTCATGTCTTACATATTGGCCAACACAGAATCCTTCAGAATTTAGGTTATATGAAGCATGGTCCAAATAACGGCTTTGCGGTATGTCTTAGAGTTAATTTAATGGTTTTATCTTCAAATAAACATTTCCATCCATCCCGCTTCTCATACCATTTTCAATTACAAACTATAAAGTAAAATTGAAATTGTCAAGTCCCATCAACAAGCATTGATTAAGTGCATCTCAGCTTTTTGAACTCATGATAGACCATAGCCGTGTGAACAAAATACTTTGGTCCTCTTATTTCCTGTATTTTTCTTCCTGTTACTGCCTTCTTATGTATCTTTGTGATTTGTAATTGGGAGCTATAGAAAATGGCCATGAAACAGCTGCAACGTTTGACTAAATTGGGAAAAAAATCAAATGTTGTTTCTAAACTGATTTAGTAAAAGAAATGGCTAAGGGCAAATTTTAAACCTTAAGTACAAATTCTTATATATCTCTTAACAATTTATTCTTTTCTGAGACAGACCCCATTCAGAAAAACAAATATCGTGTTTTCTCTCATTTATGGCTCCTAGATTTTACAAAGATTTATAAATTCATTTATATATATATGACATGGAAGTAGAAGAAAAAGTAGAATAGGACAACTAAGGGAAAAAAACTAATGTCAGGAGGACAGAAGAGGAAGGAGGCAGTATGGAATATGCTCAACATAATATATATGCTTGCATGAAAACTTTCTTAAATAATAAAGAAATTAAAAACATTGAAATGTTAAATATTAATAAAGACCCATATGAATTAAAAAAAACAGATACCCCCCCAAAAAAAAGCCTCACAGCTACTCCATGATATAAAAGAGTTGATCCTCTTTAGTTGCACATTCCAAACTTGTAAATATGCCTGTTCATTGATAAAGAATTGAGAATTCAAAACCAACTCAATCGGTGCTTTCCTGGCCATTACTAGATGTGTATAGAATAGTGGCAAACATGGATTACTTAATGTACATGTTTCCAGATGAGGTCAAAACAAGGTGACAGACTGCCTTCTTATTCTGTAAACCAATGCTTTTTGTAGTCATTCTGGTGCCACTGTGTGTGTGTGTGTGTGTGTGTGTGTGTGTGTGTGTGTTTCTTGAATGTCCCCCAAGAATAATACTGGAATGGTTTCAAGTGTTCTAAATGCAAGAAAGCTGTTATGTTTCTGAGGAAAACAATGCATGTATTAGCTAAGCATCATTCAGGCATAAGCTGTAGTGCTGTTGGCCATGGGTCCAATGTTAATGAATCAACAAAACCTATTAAATAAAGTTTACTAAGCAGAAATATACATAAAACAAGGTTACGTATTGATTGCTTTATGAAAATGTGACCACAGGCTTATAAAAACATAAACTTACATTTCCTTCAGGAGCAGTAGTTCAGTTCCTCATAAAATGGAACTATAATAAATAACAAGAATTAATTGTATTTTAAACTCAGGTTAAATTAGAACTGCCAAGAAATCAGCTAGAAAAATAAATTAAAGTATATCTTTCTGTGCCAAAATTCTTGGGTCATAGAGCCTTGGATTTTTCCATAGAGACAGTGTAATGGATTCCTAAGAATAGAGAGCGTTTTGAACTTGTCTTTTTTTCCGTTATTATTTTCTGGAGGGAATATCACATTGCGAACACAAGTGACACAACTCCATGGCCCCTTCAGAAAGGAACAGCTCCCAGCTCAAGTCACTGGGATTCCCCTCTAAATCTAAGTATGCATATTTCCTGGCTCTTGTTCCTTCTCTTCTTTATCTGTCTGTCTCTCTGTCTGTCTGTCTGTCTACATATTGATTTGTTCATTTGTTTGAGTGTGCATGCACACATGTGCAAGGGCCACAGCCTGCATCTGTGGTCTAAGAACAGCTAGTGAGACTTAGTTTCCTCGTTCTACTCTGGAGTGCTTTGGACTGAATTCAGGTGGCCAGGCTTGAACAGCAAATGCCTTCCTTTACCCAATTAATACTATTTCACCTATAAGCTGTAACAGTCATGTGAGCAGGGTAGAGACAAACACAGAATGACTCTGTTCCTAGTTTTAAGTAAAACCATAAATAAATTCATTTTTCTATAGATGGGTGGATGGATAGATAGGTAGGTAGGTAGATAGATAGATAGATAGATAGATAGATAGATAGATAGATAGATAGATAGATAGATAAAAGATAGTAGGTAGGTAGGTAGGTAAATAGGTAGATAGATAGATAAATATACAAACAGACATACAGATAGATTGATAGAAAACAGACATATGTAGTTTTTCTTTGTGTGGGCAAGAGTCAAGTCCAGAGTCAAGCTTTATAGCTTTGTGGCCAAGGGACTAGCATAGCAGAAGTACTGAAATTAGATTACATTAATTATTCAGTTGTTTGTCTTGTTTCTATTTTGAAACAAGGTCTCTCTATATAGCCCAGGCTGGACCCCAAATTTGTGACCTTGCTAATTCTATGAACCACAAAACAGATATACTTTGTTTTGAGATGGGTTTCTCTCCATGTTGTCAAGGTAAGATTTGAATCAGCATCTTTTCATTTCAGTAGCTGAAATTACAGGCATCCAGGCCATTCATTATTCAAGAAGTTTTTGTTTGTTTGCTTGTTTGGAGGACTTTTTGTGTATGGTGTGAAGGACTGAATCCAGAACTTTGTCTACACTGGTTGAGCACTCTACAACTAAGCTACATTTCAAACCTTTAGGTTTATTTTGATAAATATAATTCTCTGTTTTAGTGCAATAAAAATTCCTATGATAAGTAAATTTCTAAAAGCAAAGAAAACATTAGTTTCTTAAAGTTACCTACAAAAAGCAACATAGCAACATTAAGCTTGTATGATTAGGTTACCAAAGTAATTGTTGCCAAGGTATGTAACCCTGGAGAACAAAATAATTTTTTAAAAATTCCAGCACCACAGAGATTTTTCTTTTCTTTTAATTTCATAAATGCATATAACATAATATAAGAACTAAAAAATTAAAATATAGCTAGATATGATTATGCTGTAGTAATACAATATTTGGTTGTTGGTTAGCCCTTAAAGCCAATCCTGTTCTTATAAGATGTGCCTTTGATAGGATGCATTGCTACACAATGAAACAAAAGCTTCTTTGTTTTGCAACAGTGTCTTCTCTGATTAGGCTCCCTTCTTTTAGCACCAGACTTGCAATGTTTGGGTATTTGTAAAGGGTTTGATCAGTGATTTGGGATCCAAATAAATAAAGCAACATTTCAACCAGGGGCTGCTGAAATGCAACGATACACCTGAAGCTAGCAGGGTTCTGCAAAGAATAACACAGCTACTTCCATCATTCCATAGGCAAGGCACAATAAGTGTTGATTAATGGGAGATTTATCAACAGGCTATATACCAAGGAGCCAAAAGTGGAGCCTGTTGGTCACTGCCTAATGTTTAAATTGCTGCACCCTAATGATTTTTGCTTTCCTCCAGCACATTTCCTGTATTCCCACTTTAATTCACTGCAGTAATACATTTCCTACCAGTAACCTTTACCTACTCTTTAGACATCCAGAGAGCTTCTTTTTAGGCACGAATTCTAGATATTTTCCTTAAATTTTTCTTGGTTTTACTTCTTCCCATTATGCCTTTTAAATAATAAATGTAATTAGTGGTTTCATAAGGCTTAATATTTAAGGTACTTTTAGACTTGTTAAAAAAAAAAGTCAGGCCTTACTACATTTATGAGTTAGGCCAGCTCTGCTCTATCTACTCAGGCACCTTCCTGTCAAACACTAAAACTTGGCTGTTCATTGTCATGAAAGACCATGTTATGGATATCCTCAATAGACTAGGGTGTAAGTTCTAAGAACTTCCAATGTGTTTACTAATGTGGGATTCCCCTCTGTGTGCTGTGAATATGTTTTATTGCCATTGGTTAATAAAGAAGCTGCTTTCAGCCAATTGCTTAACAGAGTAAAGCCAGGTGGAAAATCCAAACAGAGATGTAAAGAGAGAGTAGGCAGAGTCGAGGAGATGCCATGTAGCGACTGAAGGAGACAGATACCAGATGGAACCTTACTAGTAGGCCACAACCACATGGCAATACACAGATTAGTAGAAATGGGTTAAATTTAAGATGTAAGAACTAACTAGGAATATGTGAGAGTCATTGGCCAAGCAGTGTTGCAATTAATACAGCTTCTGTGTGATTATTTTGGATCTGGGAGGCCGGGAAATGAACAAGCAGCCTCCTACAGTTTACAATGAATGGAGACATGTGCTGCACAATGGTTGAACACATGCCACTTAGAACCAGGGACTTAAGTCTTATTTTATTAAGCTTGAAAATAATGCATAACACAGTTCTATACACACTTGGGCAATCCAAAGAAAATTGATGACTATGAGTAAGGTAAGTAAAATATACTCCCTCCTGAATTCAAAGTGATCACCTAATTGAGGCAAATTGCCTTCTCCAGGATTTGCTTATAATAGAAAAATGTAGCTCCTGAAAGGCTTAATGATACTGAATTGGTACCCTTTTGAACTAAATTATTCCTTCAGAGAACAAAATGGTCTTCCTGGAAGAGGTAAATTATCTTAAACTTATGAGCTCTTTACCTCAAAGAAAAAGCACCAATTTGTTCTGGGAACTCTCTGTTCGTCAGTTGCACACACCCCTAGCACAAAGAATCTGCCTCTGTAATCTGTTTGTCAACTGTGGTTTGCGTACTTCAAAATGCAGCTGAAGTATTTTCCTGCTTAAAGCAGCCATATTGGAGACACATTTGAGCCATACTGGGGCCAGGGATGCACTTTGCATGGGAAGTATAGATTTAGGCAATTAAAGTAGCATCCTCATAAAAGAATTAGTGAAAGGAAGTCATCTCACTGCTGAGGGCCTAACGTGCATGAGGTGACTGTCGACTTCTCATTGGGTTGGTCTCAAAAGCCCGTGCCCTATAAGCCCTGCAATCAAGAGGATGATGAGGTAAAGGACAGTGTGACCTACATGGCAAATTTCAAGCCAGCCTGTGGCACCTAGCAAGACCCTGTCAAAAGAAGAGAAGGAGAAGAAAACTACTCCTGCTCTTTGAAGTCTTTCACTCATGCCTTGGAAAATAGCAATATGAATGCAGATACCGTCCTCTCCAAAACAGTTCTTGTGAATGCTAATTAACAGCCTCCCTTCAAAGAGTGTGTATGGACCAACTCTGCTCCCAGCAGTGCTGAAGGAGTGATACCTTTGCATAGACATTCTCCAGTACTTTTTTGGTGTGAATTTACTGCCTGACCTTCCTGCTTGCACGTCAATGCTGCCCTTCTGCATATTTCAATATGCCACGTTTCCATCTTCTTTATTATTAAGATTGTTATTGTTACAGCTGCTTCTGTTTCACAAATAGTGCTAGAGGAGGCCAGTGAAGGAAAACATTACTTCTCTTTCTTTGTGTCTGGGGGTGCCCTCGTCCATTTAAGTGTGCATGCAGGTATGTACATGTTTGCACATGGAGGCCAGAAGCCGAGGTTGGGTATCTTCTCCATTCACTCCCAACTTAGTTTTAGATACAGGATTTCTCTCCAAACCTGGAGCTCGCCTATTTGGCTAAACTTCCTGCCCATTGAGCTCCAGGGATCATCCTGTCTCCACCTACCTCAGTGTTAGGTGCTGGGGATCAAAACTCGGGTCCTCCTGCCTGTGTGGCACACCCTTGGCACTTGAGTTCTATGCCCAGACCCACTTAGACTTGTTTCTTTTCCACTCAGTGTTTACTAGCAGTTCTGTTGCACCCATGTATCCATTCTCCCTCTCTGACGTTGGTAATGAATATGACTTAATTCTACATTAGTTGACAATGGAATTAATATCTGTTGGTTATCGATAAGGGAATTGAATCAAATGGTAGCTTTGAGCAGACAGGGTGTCACTTCCCCAAAATCCTTACCTTACTATTGTGTAATATCTGAAATGATTCTGACATCACCTCACATTGTTTAGATCCTTGATAGTGCTTAAATGAACTCTCCTGATTGTCTTGGTCACATCAGATTGATTCGCTGGTAATCATTTCGTTGTCAGATCATCACAGCTAGAGTTTTACACAATTCTGCTACTTGGGGCTGTTGATATCAGGATTTCTATCCTGGTCCACTTCAGAACACACTCAAGAGCATCCAATCTTCCTCACAAACCCTTCCAACCTCACAATGTGCTGCACTTTGATGACATGCACTTGGATCACGTATCAGTGAGAACTTCTTTGTTTCAGTAATTCCACACATTCTTCTCATCTTAATTTTTATACAATTAAATGCTTCTCTTAAAGCACAGGGTTTCATAATTGTGTAACTGCAGGTTACATTTACTCATAAGAAACTGAGTTCATTTCTTTCTCCTTTCCTCTATAAACATTTTCGAGGCAATCTACTAGATAACAAAACCTGATTCCATTGTATGTCAGGCACACTGCCTTCTCCACTGGATTGTATCTTTGAAATGGTAGAGCAATGCAGAAGTCTACCCATTACATGTTTAATTCACTGGCTGACCTTTCCAAATGTAGATTTTTGTCATTAAACTAAAAGTGATCCAAACCTTTAAATATACAGTGGAACAATATTAGACTTATAATAACTCTGCTTAGGGCTCATGCTTTAAAAGAAAGCTTTTGGTCTTAAATAAATGGATTTCTCTCTCTTTCTTCTAAGTTCCACTCTGTCTCTGTCTATCTCTTACTCCTGAGAGCTGAGTCAAATTAACTCTTTACAGGAAAATAGAGCAGGAGACTAGGAGAAAGTGAACATTTTTTTCCAAAATAACTTTTATTGATTGTAGGCCTATTCCACTGAACGAATTTGGCTGAAGTGAGAATTGTCACAAACAGCTCCTATTGCTTTCTCTTCCTGTATGCACTTCATAGGCTATCCTGAGCACACACGCAGTAATTTTACAACTCTCCTCTTCTGTATTATTCTGAGATTAATACAGGAAATGTGGCCTCTTTGAAAATTAGGACCAGGTCAATTAATCTCCCTATCCCCAAGGCCTCTCACAGTGTCTGGGATATGTGTGGAGTCACTGAATATAGAGGTATCAGTTAAATAATTCATCAGCTTTTAAGCTTTTCTTATGCTCTTACATATTTTTCCAACCCTAATACTGAAGTTAAGGGTAAATAGAGGTCAAAGACTTATAGTCACATGGACCTAATCCCCTTAATGTTTATTCTGTCAAAACAAGAAAGGTCATAATTCATAGAATGCTAGGAGACATTGGTCTAGTTCAATCCTATCTTTACTATGGAATCACTATCTAAATAGAACACGTCTGCATTAATATTTCAATTAAATTATTTTTAAAATCCCAGACTTCCACTCAAGGTACTGTGGTCAATAGGTTACTGAAAAACACTCACAATTGTTTATTGATGCTGGCAGAAAAACAAAGATAAATAGACATACTAAAATTTATAATCATGCTTTCCTTTGCAGGCTCTACATTTATCTGACAGTATCAATAAATATCCCTCTACAGGTACGCTAATATTCAGGGCTCATCAGGAAAGATTTTTAAAACATTATCACATCGACCAGAAATAACAGACACATGTAAGTGAAAAACTAACTTTATTACAAATATAATTGCACTGAATGTCTGTAATTGGGAAGCTCTAAAAATCACCCGTTTCAATTACTTAGGGATTGTGATAGAATTTTACCTAGTGAAGATTCAGAGAGCTAACCAAATTATTTATTTCTTTTAAATGGTGGATAACATGAATAAAAGTATTAGTATGTTATTTAAATCTAATTTGAAAACATGATTTACATGATGAAAATTGCTCTACTTCCTAATCAGACTCACTCTGGTAGAACTGCTTTAATAAAAGTTTCGTTTTTAATATAATTTAGCTTTCCTATTAGAAAATGAGCTCTTCCATCTCCACATTACAAATTGCTTCACATTGTAACCTTATCTCAGATCCTGAAACTTGCCTGAGATGGAGTGAAAGAGGGTACAACTGGATAACCTCATCACCTTCGGTTCATATTTCAGGTCTGCACAATTGTCAACCTCATGTTATGTTCTTCTCTGGTTTAACACCACTACTACACAGTAATATGCCAAAGAAAGAGATGGAACAGAACATTTTCTAGGCTGCCACCTTTCCCATGGATTTTCATTTATCAGACAGTACTTAACTTCTTCCTGCAAGATACTTTTCTAATTACCAATGGGAAGCCAGAGAAACATAAAGATATGTAATCATGGGGTAAAGACAGAAGATAAGCAAACTAAACAAACTTATGTTTTGCTTTGATTTGGTTTTAGGTTTTGAGACAATCTCTCTCTATGTAGTCCTGAATGTCCTGGAACTCTATATATACCAGGCTGGCCTAAAACTCACAGAGATCCATCTACCTCTGCCTCTGAAATGCTGGGATTAAGGGTGAACATCAGTATCCGTGGCTTACAGGTACCCTGTAATCATACTATTTGCTAATTCCACCCTGGCAGTATGAAATTGCCTAAATTAGTATAATCAAAAATTATTGCGAGTAAAGCATAGGATCAAATTGCTGAAAGATATATGCCCTCATGTGGGTGCTGAATATCACAGAAGATCCCATCTTAAAAACTTGCTCCCTAGGGTGGTGCTACTGCAAAGTGTTGGAACCAATGTGCCTTTATTAAAGATTTTCACATCATTGGTGACATTCTTCTGTTGTGGGAACTCCTTCAGCCAATAGCCTTTAAGATATCAGCCCACTTTAGGTGTGGTCTCATGTACTATAAGTGCAGACAAAAAGAATGTACGGTTCTCCTTTTCTGCTGCATTCGGTTCCAGTTCCCAGTGCATGTAGAGGACTGTGGATTGCTACCCTTACTGTGAGTTTATCCCGAAATACACCTTTGTTATACTCCATTAAAGGCTGTTGTGGAATTCTTTGGAACTATTATATTCTTCCAAAGGAGATAGTAACACCCAGGCCTATCTTGCTCTCTGTTTTCTTCCTGGCCATTAGTTGAGTGGTTTTGTATGCCCACAGCAATCACATCAAACAATCATGGAGTGTAATATATCGATAAATGAGATCCAGAATAAACATTTTCTCTCCATACATGAGTTATCTCATTATTTCATTACAGTAATGCATAATTGAATAATGCAGTACCTTAAAGACCACATCATCCTGTATTATGTTCACAGTGAGAAAACTGAGACTCATCTTCCTTGCTCAAAAAGCATAGATATTTTGCCCATAAATATTTCACCCTGAACTAGAACCTATGTTTATTCAAATACCAGAACAGGTCTTCTCCATCCATGTCATCAACTTGGACATGATGAACTAACCAGAGAGCTTCGGTACAAATGTTTTACTCTCACCTCCATCATCACCAAAACCCTCACCCAATTTGTATATTAGCGGTCTCTTCAAGACATACTGACATTTGAATGTGATTGACAAAATACCACCATCCTCTCTATTTTTTTTCTATTGTCTATTACAAAGCCAGCTTTTAGTAAGCCTCACAGCCCTTTTGCTCCCATACCTCACCAGACACCTTTCTAACATCTGGCCAGACACTTTGACTGCCCTCTAAGACTGACAGTAAATGTCAATGTCTAGTGTCAAAATTCATAGTGACCTTTCCAAGAATATTGTTAAAAGAACTGAAAGATGATGTAGCAATTTACTTGATTAAAAATACACTTGTAATGAGTCTGAAAGAAAAGAAAGCATTTTCAAACAGGAGCATGATAAAATATAGATGCTATGAAGATATGCAAAACTATTTACTCTTATAAATATGTCATTTTAATTCCAGCTAATGGATATGGACACTTTAAAAAATGTAAGAGAACTGGGTGTTAATTGATAAACTCTGCCTCAACAAAGTAGGCCATTGCATACAGAATTCTAGGCACCATCTTGATTTTACATATTGTGTTAATGAATATATAAAGGGCCTATTTAGATTTTCATTTAGATGTTTTATTTAGGATGGAAAATTAGATTAGGTGTGTAATAAACTGCTATTGAATTATAATTACACATAAATCATTCAGAGTCAAGTTTTTAAAAGTCTTATCAGATAATATAAGCAGAATGGTAACAATAAATAATAAAACAGTGAGAAGTAGCAATTGCTCTGAATTGTATATTAAATATATGAAAATGAAATGACTGTATAATGCTAAGATAGTTAAATTTCTTCCTGGGTTTGTTTTATTTTCCTCTACTTTCTTATCTCTTCTATTTGCTTTGCCTAGATCAATAATATTCATGTTTTAGGGTGTCTTCCCATCCCATGACCCCATTTTCTACTATCTCCCAATAGGGGTAGGCCCCGGCTGCTGTATATGTACCACATAACCCATAACAACCTCTCCCTCTGAGCCACAGATGATTGGACATGTAGAAATGTTTAACCTCCGCTGAGCTGGTTTTTCTCCTGGGCCATCACCTAAGCCATAGCTGATCAAATGAAGAAAAACGCTTACCTTAGTGTGTGCCAATTGGATTCTTCTCCTAACAATTTGAACTTGGAATGCAGAAATATGAAACTGACCTCTGACATTTAGTTAAACGAAAACTCGAGAAATCCAGAAGCTATATGGAGACTATGATGTTGTATTTCCTGATATCATGAAACTCAACCTGGTAAGGGGAGGTGGCTGCTCAATTTCTTAACAGTTTCCCAGTGAGTGTTTCTAGTTTCTCATGAGAGACAAACTGTGTTGTCTACTTTGGGTTACCTTGAGATGCCATGTTTCTTCCAATAAATTCTTTTATATTTATGGTATTTTAGTGAACTTAGGTTGTTTACAACCCAATGCATGACAGCTAATACCCTTTTGACTATTTGTTTTCTTTGCTTCTTCCTTTTTCCACATAATCATGAAGACAAATCAAGAAATCTGGAATTTCATATGCTAGGGGACATGGAGACTCTGAACTTTGCCACAGGATAGCTTTACTATTATTCTTCAAATTCACTATACTTTTATTTTTAAAAAATAAGGAAATGATTATCTTCAACCTAGTACATTGTTTTTATTTCTTCTCTCTTCACTAAGTTTTCTACTAATATGGACTCAAGCTCCCTGACTTACATATTCTACGGATATTTCTAATTGCTCACCAAGCGTGCATACTTGCTGCAATGAATAGCACATAGTTTCCATGTGAAGACTGATTATAACCATGAAGCTGTGTCCTCTTGGCTATATATGGAATGAAATGTTGCCAACCATCTTTGTACTTCCAGTGTGTAGACAAGGGACTTTAGAAATGAACCACCAAGTACCGCCTTTTATTCAGAAACTGGAAAGGGTTTGCTGTTTTATGCTTTGCGTGCCATGAAGATTAGTTAGGATTGGTTTTCTTTTCTTTATTTTGTTTTTACCATTTTCACAATTAATTGTAAGTGATCAAATAGATACATTATTCAGTTATCAGAGATGGCAGAAGTGCAGGCTTAGCTTTGCTACAGCATTAGCACTGTTAGTAATATTGTTGTTTCCATTACTGTTGCTCAAACTGATAGTGCTCCTAGCAGACTCAACAGCAAAGACAAAGGTACAAGCAAGAGAATACACTGAGCATGCTGGGGGGACACTGACTACATTCTCTGAATTTTTGTGGGAGAATCATGTGATATATTTAGGGCCACCTTGCAGTTTAGATATGTCTTGTCAGTCATGACAAAGAGTTTTAGCTTCACTTCAGAAGAGCTGATAAACAACTTGAAACGTCATGCCTAGCAATGTTTTGAACAAAAACGAATATCACAAAGTTTTCAAAAGATTAATGAGTTGGTGGATAGATAATTGGTTCAAGGTAAATGACATTTGAGACTTAAGTCAAAGGGTAAGAAATCACTGAAGCAGACTAAATTTGAGCAGATAAGTGCTAGATTAGGACACTGGCAGGAGAGGTAAATGGGAAGGAAAAATTCCATTCTTTGAAATTTTCATACATGTATGCCGTGTGTCTTGATCATATTGACTCCCAGTTCAGTTCTCCCATTCAAACTTGTTCAGGCTTTCCCAACACAGTTCATGCCCTCATTTTTATTTGCTAACCCACTGAATAGAATTAGTGCTGTTCATCTGTGTGTGGATCAGCCATTCATGAGAACATGGGCAACCTATTTATAGACAGCTCCCCTACAAAGAAAACTTACTCTCTCCGTAGCCATCAATTACCAGTAGTTCTTCATCTAGAGAGAAACTCTTAGAAGCTATATTCTACCCGTGATTTAATTTTTAGCTGGCTTGATCCTTTGTAGCTCTTGTGTTGGTAACCACAACTGCTGAGTTCAACAGTGCAAGAGTGACATCATGTTCAGAGAACAACACCTTTCATCACTCCTCCCCATCCTCTGGCTCCTATATTCTTTCCATCTCCTCTTGACTGATGTTCCTAAACTTTGAAGGTGGTACATGGGACCTCTACACAGCTGCGCACATGCAGTCACTATGTTTTCAGCACACTGGAGTATGCGTCTTTGTACTAACTACTACCCACTGAGCTAAGAAGCTTCTCTTACTATTGAGACACTTGCACACCCGTGTTCATCGGCACTCTCTTCACACTAGTTAGGAAATAGGATCAACCATGATGCCATCAAGTGAGGAATGGATAATGAGCACATGTCTCATATATACAGTAGAATATTACTTAGCTGAAAAGAAAAATGAAATCATGGAATTTGCAGACAAATTGGATGAAACAGGAAAAGAAATTGAGAGAAGCAAGTACACCACAGATATAACTGGGTATGAAGGAGGAGGATAAAAGAAAATAGTCAAAGCCTACATAGAAATTTAAAGTCTATGTGGCTAAAAGGAAGGAATGAGTGAAAAATAATCTTAATTTTAAGGAAATAATGTTAATTTTAAGGAAGCATGTGAGTTAATTTTAAGGAAACTAGAAGTATCAAATAGATAAGTGAAAGATGGAGAGAAGTAGAACAGATAATACTGATTCTAGAGTCACATACATGGGGCAATGGCCACTATAGAATCCTTCTTTCTAGAAGAAATTGGCAAGATGACCAAAATAGAGAAATGACAGTCCAGGTAGTAGAGTAAAAATATGTCACAGGGCGATCGTGGCATACTCCTAAATCCTAGCACTCGGGAAGCAGATCTCTGAGTTCAAAGCCAGCCTAGTCTACAGAGTGAGTTCCAGAATACCCAGGGCTACATAGAAAAACTCTGTCGCAATCCCCTGTCACAAAAGGATAAATAATTAGCCAGGTGGTGGTGGTGATGCAGACTTTTAATCCCACCACTTGTGAGGCAGCGGCAGGCAGATCTTTGAGTTTGAGGCCAGACTGGTCCACAGAGCAAGTTTCAAGAAAGCCAGAGCTACAGAAAACCTGTCTCAAAAAACCCAAGAAAGGAAAAAAAAAAAAACAATGCAGAAGTCAAAACAATCACTGAAGGCTTCCTAAAAGAGGTGACTTTGTAACTGGGCTAAATAAATACCTATATGATTAGTGGGTATAGTTTCTCTCCATAATAATGGTGTTCAAAATAATGATAAATACCATGCTATTTAATCTTAGTAAATTCATAGGAATAACAATGTCTCTTTTCAACCAAGAAAGTGGATAGTTCATCATCATTAGTATAGACGCTGAAGATACTGGGGTAAAGAAAAGAGAATGTAGCAATGTAGTTAAAGAAAATTAAGCACCAGTCTGGACCACATGATGACAATTATTTCCTGTCCCTTCTCATGACACCATTTTTGAGAAATGTCAAGCATTACAGAGAAATGCTTAACTCTCTTAGTTTGTGACATAGGAGAAGTTTGGGTTTTGAGTTTGTTTGTTTGTTTAAGGAGCTGCCTTAAAGCAGAAAATAAGTGACTGGAATAAAATGTCATCTACTTTTAGCAAATACTGTCAAGTGTTTACTCTGCAAAGCACTCAGATGGACCAGGGAAAGGGAGACTAGAAGGCAACAAAACTTAGCAAGGCATATTCCCTGATGGCTAAGGCGCTGTTTGTCTGGTGAAGGTGATTGACCGGGCATAATAGAAAGTTCATTGGATCAAGAAACAAAGCAAAGGCCATTTTGAAAGGTATAAGTTGAAATCCTTATGGTATGATGAAAGTCACCTACTAATCTCAGTTCTGGTGACAAGAGCAGACATTATGAACTGGAAAACCAAGTAAGATTCTGATAAGCTTGTTTGTCAGTTAAAGAAAAGCATGTTTGAACAAGTTGTATTCTTTGATTCTTACTCAACTATTTATTTCTATATCAACTGCAATTAGAAGGAAAATGTAAGTAAAGAGATTTTCTAGTAAAGTTTAATTTCTGATGATGTCATTATTCAAAGCCTCAGAAATAGTCTTTAAAATGAAAAAAAATAACAAGTTTCTTCTTAATTCTTATTTTACAACTCTAATATTTCAAGTCAAATCTTGGATGAAAGTGAGAAAGAAGATTCAGTAGGATTTTGGCTGGAAACATTTGGCAAGCTTCCATCACTTGCCTTCTGCAGGAGCCAGTGTTTGATACAGGAGGAGCTGCAAGCTTCTCCATACTGCTCCAGTAGTCCAGAGATGCTGGCTTTGGACAGCACCATCTGGATCACTGTAAACGGCAAAGTCAAACCTCCCATGTGCATTTGCCTAGCTGGGCAGATCAACTTTGGAGCAAGGGCACAGGCTGCCTCTTGGAGTCCATCAGCTTCCTTTTTTGGTGGTGTGGATAGCTTCAAGGTGTCACTGCCATCGCAAAGAGACTAAAGCAGCTTTTCCTGTCACTATGGATTGCAAATTGCTCAATTGTAAGTTACTGTTTATCCTGGGTTTTGGCAGTGACCGTCATGCGGCTTCCTGTATCATCTTTTCCTATGGATGGAGGAGATTTCCCTGCATATAAATCCCAACAAGTGTCTCTTTGACAATCCATTTGCAGAAGAATTTCCTGGTTGTCTGATGAATGGGGGTGAACACATCTAATAAGCCTAAGTTGAGCTTCACAGATTGTTTTGAATCTGAAATCTCATTTATCACCAGGGTGTCCATTCTTTGGGTCATGTCTTATTTACTGTTCCATTATACTTGATATAATTTAAAGTATTGAGATCACTACAATAGACCTTGAAACCAAAAAAATAGTTTTCATAAGTCACTATAATAATGTATACTCTATTGTCCATGTCTCTGACATCTTCTGTTTGTATTTGCTCAAATGTTTCCACCTAAAATCTAGCTGAAAAAGACAGAAATACTATTGCCTTCCCAGTGTAATTGATACTTCCTAATGATATCTTCTTTCTTCATTTGTTCCTTTTAAAAAAATATTCCTTTTATTTTTAATATTATAATTATATCATATATCCCCCCTCCCCTTCCTCCCGCCAAGCCCTACCATATACCTGTATGTACATGTGCATGCAGATGGTGATACAGCATTTGTGGGTGGAGGTAAGAAATAAGGTCTATCCTTCCATGTGTGGGTTTTGGAAAAGAGACTCAGGCCACAAGCCTTTGCAATCAGCATCTTTACATACTGAGCCATATTACCAGCCACACAAAAGCATGACTTTGTTTAGCAAAGTAAGTCATTTTTTGTTCTTCATATCTTAGACAAATTCTATTTCAAAATGAAACAAAAATGTTACTGACGATCACACCTGACATTAACACACAATCTGCCTATTTGATTCAATTTCTAAACTACCCAGGCTGACTACTTGCACCTTGGTATTTCATTACAGTATACTGACACAGAAATCTTGTGGTACCTCCAAAATAAGATACACACAAACACGTTGAGGTATTCAGTTTGTCAGTATGTAGGCCAGAGGAAGATGCTGCCTCCAATTTATAAATTTATATTTGAAAAGATAAAATATGGCTGGAGAGATAGCTCAGAGCATGTTGTCCCTCCAGAAGCCTCAACTTTGGCTCAACTCACAAATACCAGTAACCCCAGTATCAAGAGATCTGACACCCCTTTCTGGCATCCATGGGCACCTGCACCCAAGTGTACATACCCACACACAGACACACACTCATATGCTTAAGCAAAGGCTAAAAAGATATCTTTAAAAGATTTTTAAAAAGCTGTTGACTGGATTTCTAAGTTCAGCTGAACTCTCAAAAAATGACATTTCACTTTTAACTTAAGTTATTTCCTAGACTGGGTAAGAATGCATTAGTCATTTTATATACAGCCTTAGAAAATAAGGAAAAACATGAGGGGATAATGTTAGATGTAACCACTTTAAACAAATGAAGTTAATTGTCAACCACCAGATAAAAGCAAGTCAGTTTAAAAGCAGGTTTATAAATTTGTTACAGACATACAAAAATCAAGCCCCTCAGGAATAAGATAGAACTAATGACAGCTGTCTCATTCGTCACCTTGTGATTTCTCAGAAGAATGTGCCTATGGTATATAATAGTTGCCTATATAAAGTCTACAAGAAAAAGAATTGGCTAGAAATAAATCGCTTATGTCTAAAACCCTGTCCAGAAAGACAGGCTCTATATATTACAATAATGATAATGATCATGATGGAATCATAAACATTATCATTTATTGATGTCTAAGCAAGCTAATATATGTAAGGCACATAGAACAGTGCCTTGCACAAGTGCATATTCACTAAACATAAGCTATAATTATGATGCTGTAATTGTATAATAGAGCATTCTCCCTAGCACAGACTAGTTTAGAACTAAAAGTCTGAAGTTAGCCCATAACCTTACCACACTCATCACTAACTTTCTACCCAATTCTATGTCCACACAAACATATCTATAGAATCTGGTCTCCTATCAGTCAACAAATTGCACAAGCCAGGCATAATCTTAGACACTATTTCTTTCACTTTCTAACTCTAATCCTTCAAGAGGGTTTATGATCTTACTTTATTTATTTATTAACTAATCTCCCTCTGCTCCACTGTTACCAGTTTAGTCTGAGTGACCATTTTCTCCTGTCTAGACTATACTTAGTCTTTTATACCCAATTGCTTTTGTGAATATTCCTCACCATTCTCCCAAATCAATGTGATTCATTGTTGCTGTTATTAAAACCCAAGTGTCTTAGTTGGGGGTTTCTTTAAGTTTTTTTAGGTAGGGTTTCTATTACTATGAGAAAACACCATTACCAAAAGTAACTTACGGAGGAAAGGTTTTATTACATCTTATAATTTGTAGTCCATCACCCAGGGAACTTGGAGGCAGAAACTGATGCAGTGATCATAGAGGAGGGCTGCTTACTGGCTTGCTCTCCATGGCTTGGTCAACCCGCTTTATTACAAGCACTCAGTACAATCGGCCCAGGGGTGGCACCACCCACAGTAAGCTGGACCCTCCTACATCCACCATCAATCAAGAAAATGCATGACAAGCCATAGGATGGGATCATTTTCTCAAATGAGTTTCCCTCTTACCCAGTGACTCTAGCTTGTGTCAAGATCACCTAAATCTAGCCAGCACATCAAGTATGATCTCTGTGACTCTCTTTAATGTCTTTCTATTGCTCTTATCCTACTACTAACCAAATTGTCAGTGCCTCTGCCAATAAGGCCCTCCTTCATCTGTCCCCACCTACCTGTCCAACGTCACATTAGATGTCACTCTTACTGCATTTGCTTCAATGATACTAGCTTCCTTCCAGGTCAGAAAAACATGATTAAGAAAAGACTTTGGTCCAAAAAGTCAGGGAACACATCCCAAAGAAAATGGGGGTGAATTGACAGCTGGTGATAGTAATAGTAGGATGGGTGTGGCAGGGTTCAGGAAAGAAGAGTGGATCATTCTAGAAAAAGAGGACCAACAGAAGGGGCAAATATCATGGGTAAGAAGTGAACTTGATATGATCAGAAATGGAGAGTATGGATTTAAACACATCAGAAGCAGACCAGAAGGAGGAAGTCAGTGTCAGATCATGATAAGGAATCTGAAAGGGATCAGGAATACATGAGCTAAACTGTTAGGCTTTTGTTATTTTGTAAACTATAATGGGGTTCTTCAAGTTCTAATGTTTTACTTTTGTTTTAGGCAAATATAAGCCCACATTCTTCACTAAGTCATCAACGAAGTGTGTTGGACTTGGCTTGGCAGATGGTGGCCAAGAGATGCCAGAATATAGAGAACAGAGTATATTGCTGATAGGATCTCAGGTGCACTGGCACAGCCATGTGAGAGGATAATCTTGCCCACAGCATTTGATACAGGCCAACGTTCTCCCTTTTGGATCCAATAACTATTACTCAAGAGTTGAAAGAATAGAACCAACAAGCAGCTTGCTTAGATTAATGAATTAAAAGATGTGCCTTTAAATTGGTTTTGAAAAATAAAGTAGATAGGGAACAACTTGAGAACATAGGAAATAACTTGTATATTTATAATATTGCAATAATATTTAAACATATACCCAGGAGATCAAAATTAACAGACCACAAAATGAAAAAAAGAGAAAGAGAAGAAAAACTTCAAACAAAGATGAATGGACTTAAAAATCTGAGCATTTTGGTTTTTCATTCATTACATTTATTTCTTTTTTTCCACATTTAATTTTTTATTATTGCATTATAAATAGTACCATTCAAAATTTCCACCTCCTCCGCTCCTCCCATTTCCCTCCCGCTTCCCCACTCCCCCTCCCCTTTTCCCCTCCAGTCCTAAGAGAGGGCAGGTTACCCTGCCCTGTGGGAAGCCCAAGGCCCTCTCGCCTCCATCCAGGCCTAGGAAGCTGACAATGGGGAATGACATTTATTTCTAAGACCTCTTCAGGAAGAAAGCAATAATAAAGAAAAAGACCTTTTACAGCATTGCTTTAAAAAAAAAAAACAAAAAACAAAAAACATTACCCATAACATTCTCACTCCAAAAAGAGCTTGAAACAGTTTCAAATTCTTCATCCATTTAGTCATCAGGAACCTACTGTGCTCTATATTTTAAAGCATTAGAAACCAATACATTGCTTTGTTGTACAGAATACACAACTCATTCTTAAGAGAAGGTGAAATGGCATTGTGGTTGGTTAGCCAATCAGCTTTGTCTTTTTCATGTAAAATTGCTTGAAGATGGGAGTTCTAATCCAATTATAACTAGTACAAACCACACAGTATTCCACATAGTAGATGCTTTATAAATATTTATTAAGTGACTCAGCAAACCACTCTGCCCCAGCTCAGAAGTGTCATTTGTTCTTCATTTGCTGGAACATCTTCCAGTTACCAATGGAGAGCAATAGAGAATATGCCAGTATCTTTGTCTTGGAAAAGGAATATATAGCAATTTGGCAAGTTGCATTGTCTCAGTTACACTTTAGAAAATAACTTTCATTTTAAACATCTATTTGCTCAAAACTCTTAGGCTTTGTTAATAATAGCATTTAAAGAAAATTATTTTTGGTTGGTATTCGCCATTTTAACAAGGAATGAGCAAACCATGTCTTGTGGTTCTATCTATCTATCTATCTATCTATCTATCTATCTATCTATCTATCTATCTATCTAATTTGTCTATCCATCTCTATCTCTCTGACTTCTCATAAAGGTGGCCATGAACTCTGGTGTCTGATGGTGAAAGTTAGTGCCTGGGTCAATCTTTATGTTTCACTGAACCTCCAGACCACAGTGGAAGAGTGACCTTACTCGAACAGATGCTTGAACACTCTGTTTATATTTGAAAAGCAGTTTTTTCTCAAATACCAAAATGGCATAATTTAAGTAGCTCCCAGGCTGCTTATGCCCATGTGATTTCTCATTCAGATGCAGACACAGTGTCTATTGAACTCATGAGCATGAGGAACACTGTGCCAGGTCATTTCAAACACTTAACCTTCTTTATAGGCTCTCAAAAACTTGGTGCTTTTATTTCCTATCACAGAATATGAAATAAAAATAAAGAAAAATGCATAGGTAATTTGTGCTAATCATAAAAAACTACTCCAAAAACAGTGTTGCCCTGGCAATGATACCATTATTCTAAAAGTTTGTTTTATTCATTTTACTTTTTAAAGTTTAATTTAATTTTCATCTTTAAATTTTTGAGACTTTCACACATGAGTACTGTAGTTGCAACATATTCACTCCTTGCTGTCCCTCCTCTAACTCCTCTAGTGTTCTCCTTACTCTTTCTCAAATTCATGACCTTTTTTTCTTTAATTACTATAAAATATAGATAGATAGATAGATAGATAGATAGATAGATAGATAGATAGATGATAGATAGATAGATAGATAGATAGATAGATAGATAGATAGATAGATAGATAGATACACACACATACATACATACATATAGAAAATAATAACAACAGCTGGTAAATGCATTTTGTGTTGTTCATATGTTGTATGTGTTTAGAGCTGACCACTTAGGACTAAATACCTGTCAGGAATCTCTTCCCTAAAGAAGACTGATTCTGCCTCTTTCATCAGTCTTTAATTGCCCATAAGTCTTAAAGTAGGAGTGGAGCCTTGTGAGTTGTTCCCCATCCATATTGGGATATCCACTGGTGGTATCATTGTGCAGGTCTCCTGAAGACTTCCATATTGTTGAGATTTCATAGGTACAGCTTCATCGTCATGACTGGAAGACACTGTTCATCAGAAGCCATCCTGGTCCTCTGGCTCTTCAAATATTTCAACTCTCCCTTCCTTAATGTCCCCTGAGTTGTAGGTACAGGGATTGTGCTGTAGATGTGTCAGCTGGGGTTGGGTACCCTATGGCCAGTATTTCTCTGAGTTTTTACTAATTGTGGCTTTCTGCAATGGTCTCTGTTTCCTGAAAAGGAGCTTCTTTATAAGAAGTGAAAGTCACATTTATTGTGGGTAAAGAATAAGTATTAAGGATGCAGTTAGTAATTATGCTGGTCTAGTAAAGTGGCAGTAAGTAGGAGGTTCTCTTCTAGGGTCCATGATCTCTCCAGGCATTTTATGTCAACGAAAACCAATGCATGTAGAAGGCAGGAAAAAAATGAAGCAACATCACTTAGAAAACATTATTTCTTGGTAATTCTTTTCATATATTTTTAAGTTGATAGTTTTACAATCCTTTTCCTCTTATATAATCATACAATTTTGATCATCTAGAATTATGATCAAATAGAATACAAGGTATTTTAAGGACTGTACTCTATTCAATGTTAATTATATGCCATTATTTATTTAATAAATGCTGTTTCTAGCTTTTTCCCCAATGTTTTTCTGTAAAGAATTGCAATGAACTTCAATACATCTGTGTTTTTACTTGTATCTTGTCACTTTGCTACAAATACATTTCTAAAATTAAATTTGTACAACAAAGAAGGGACATTCAAATTTTAAGGTCTTTTTGAGATATATCGTGTCTCTTAATTTGAACTTACAAGGTAAAGTCCAGGTCTATTTTGCAAATAATAGGAGACATTTTGCAGAGAATAGGAAATGATGAAACATTTCTTCTTCCTTTTTTATGAATATCTTATGCTCACCTGACTTGTTATCATTTCCCCAATCATATCCTCTTCCAGTCATTTGTAGACTCTGCTTTTAGATTTTGCCAGTAATCTGCTTAAGACAGCCAAGAAGGCAAAACCAGAATCTGACTTCTGTTTCTATATGAATGATGTTTAGTCACAGATACTAACAGAAACATGGGCAGGCAGCTACATAATTATTAGCATTTGGTAGTTGAATGGATTCTTCTGAAATGGGAACTCCTAAGTCCAATAATACAGCTATTTAAGATTTAATTCTATTTTCTTTCCATTTCTCTATATTTATCTTTCTGGTTTTGAGACCTGCTTTCAGTCACTGTCTGTACTACATTAAAAAAATCATTACATATTTTTCATTTTACATTTTTTTCTTGAGAGGAAATTTGTTTGTACATTTTCTACAGTACAGTTCGGGTTAAGTGATTCCGTACCCAATGCTTAAATGCAATTAGAACTCAAAATGGCCTTCCTGAAAAGTCATATTTCAGTACCTGTGAGTAGAGTTGAGCACTATGTTTTTCAAAATGAATTCCACTCTGACAAATGAAAGGAAGATGTTTGATGCTTTTTCCATCTCCATTAAAGGTCTGATTGCCCAATGTCACAACCTTTTTTTTTTTTACCATCTTCTGTTAATGGGAAAGTCTTCCCTCTTTAGCACATTAATAAATGAATAATCATCATGAAGACACAGGCTATAAAATGCCAAGCCAGAATCAGCAGATAGAGTTTGAATTGCTTCAGGGGAACTTTGTTACAATAAATACCACTAAAATAAAATCTCTATCGCAAGATAGGCATAGAGATGGCCAGCTCCCAGGGAAGAGCCCTACCAATTGTTCTAGCCAGACTCAGCACATCAATTAGCTAGCACCAAATACTGGAACAGGGTTTCACACACATGTAGATTCACCTGGCAATAATCTGAAGAGCAACTTTCTCATTTAAGGCTGCCTTGTTTTTACATAGTGAAAACATGTAAAACATGAGCTATACAGAATACAGAAGAAAAGTTTCCATTACAAATCTCCTCTTTTTCTTCTCCCTTTCCAGAATCAAGCCTTCGCTGTGAATTCTAGTCCCCTCCCTTCTTGGTGACCATAGCCATCTCTCAATACTCCCTACATCTGGATGCAATTCCAGTACAAGAAAACCTGTAGTTCGGGCAATGGCATAAATGCTTCTTCTCCAATATGTAACTGGTAGACAAAAGTGAGAAGTCATCAAGGAATGTGGAAAACTAAAACAGTCAGGGAAGATGGGAGTTGAATATGCAGGAGGAAACACGATTTGAATAGGCAGAAATCCACACAGATATTGAAGGAAAAACAGAGACACATTCAAACAAGAGATGGGACTATAATTTTCCTGTCAGGTGTCTAACTCAAGTGGAGCGGCCAAGAGAATGCTCCCTTCAAAGAAGTAGTTTAATGCTAAGTCCTTCTCTTCTTATGCCTACTCCGCTCTTGTTCAGCACTAAAGCCCAGGAACACTCAGATGAGCTCCTCCATCTCTATACTCACCTCCAGACTTTCCAGCAGCTCACATTAGTAATAAAAATAGTGACAGACACAACTCAATGAAAATTTTCCAGAAAATGCTAGAAAAGAAACTGTATTTACCAAGCCAGTGTGTCTGCTCAGAGGTTTGTTTCACTTACACTTGAAGAGTAGGAAGGAGACTGCTGGAGGGTCTTGATTAACAGTTCTCAACCTGTGGGTCACAACCCTTTCATGGGGGTTGCCTAAGACCATCAGGACTTTGGTCAGGTAAACAGGAGGATTGTTATTGGGAAAACAGAGGCCTAAAGATAGGTTTCTGTTTACCAGGTGCCTCCCTTAAACTACTAGGAGCCTCCTTTAATCTGCTCCAGAGGCCAGTTACCTTGAGCAAGGGCACCAGTGTATTAGTTCTCAGTGTATTAGTACCAGCATTAGTACTCAGAGACTCAAGGAGTTGATTAGGTCATGAGGGAAGACCTTCAAAATAGCAAGTGTCTTTATCAAGAAAACGTTCACCCATAGAGCTTTTTTGAGCATCCCCTCTTGAAAGAAACCAATCTAAGTGAAACGCAGGGTAAAGCCATGGCCACTGATACCCAACCTCCTGGTAACTGTATTCATCTTGGACTTCAACCCCTAAAACTTGGAGAAACTAACTTCTGCTACTCATAAGCTACCTAGTCTGTGATATTTTCTTATGTTGGTTTGGAAGGAGTGAGGTCTACAGAGAAACAATTCACATATTGATCTCAGGAACCATGATGGCAGGGGAGAAACAGCATGACTGGAAGGATGCACTATAAGACATTCTCTGCGTGGCTGAGGAAGAAAGTGATGGGGAAAATAGGAACAGATGAAGATGAGCCTGAGAAAGTTTATAAGCCTTTGTCTGACAGTGGACTTTACTCTAAAAGCAACCACAGTCTGCTAAAGTGATTTAAGGGTTGGCTAGACTTAATTAATAATTTATTTTTGAGCCACTCGTACTGAAGATTGGAGTGGAATTTGAAAGAGAATTGTATGGAAGGTACGGAGACAAGACCCACATTCACATCAGAGCAATGGATTGAGCCCCCAAGGTGCAGGTGAAGAGCAGAAGGTGGGAGAAGATGAGTTAGGAAGTTAGGACCATGAGGGGCTGGTCCACCTACCGAGACAGTGTGCCTGAACTAATGGGAGCACACCAATCCACCTGGCCTGGGACTGAATGAGCATATGATCAAACCAGACTCTCTGAATGTGGCGGCGAAAGTTGGCAGATGGAGAACCCACAAACAATGACACCAGGACCTATCTCTTCTGCATGTATTAACTTTTTGAGAACCGAGTC